>JAMRXY010000248.1:0-23995 GCA_024447195.1 Panagrolaimus sp. LJ2414 | reverse complement strand
AATTAAAACGAAATGCCGTGGTCCCATATCCTTCACTGAACGCACTTTCGCCATTAATACACCCGATTCTGCCACAAGATATCGCCCCGGCTCTATTTCTAATTTCACAGGATGCCCAAAATATTCAGAAATTTTTTCACGTGCAGCATTCCACAATCCGTAATAATGGTTAATGTCGATACTTTCTTCTCCTTCCCGGTAAGGAATAGATAGGCCACCACCTGCGGATATTGCTTTCAGGTCTTGACCAAATTCGATAACTTTTTGTACCATTGCATCACATACAAGCCCAAGATGACTGTAATCAACCCCTGAACCAATATGCATATGAATGCCTTCTAAATGGAGATGATAGCGCTCAATGATTGCAAGTGCATGTTGTAAATCGGTATGCCAAATGCCATGTTTACTGTTTTCACCGCCAGTATTGGTTTTTTGGCTGTGTCCATGACCAAATCCAGGATTAACTCGTAACCAAATCCGATGATTTGGTGATGCTTTTCCAAGTTGTTCTAGCATATCAATTGAACCAACATTAACTGGAATTTTTTGATTTATCACCAATGCCAATGTAGAATCATCAATGATATCAGCAGTAAAAACAATATCGTCATCATTCTCTAATGGCTTGTAACCAGCTACCAAGGCACGCTCAATTTCACCTGCAGATACTGCATCCACTTTTACACCTTCTTCTCGCATAATTTTAAGGATATGAACATTTGAGCAAGCTTTTTGGGCAAAACGAATGACATCGAATTGACGAAGTTTTTTGATTTGTTTACGAATAATGCTTGCATCATAAATCCAAAGTGGACATCCAAATTTTTCGGGTAAATTCAATAAATTTTCTTCCGTCAATGCCGTATGGGTTTTATTCAAAGTTGTATTGGGATTATTTGTTAAGTTTTGTAATGTAATTGGCAAATCATCAGTATTTGATTTTGTGCATCTCTAAAATATGGAACTCTCAGGTTTTAAATTTCGAGAAATTCAAATACAGTTTTTACCTTTTGATTTGCATCTTCTTCATTATTATGATTGTTGGAATTTAAGAATGACATTTTAAAGCTTCTGAAAATTAGCTACTGTAAATTTTGAAAAGAATGTGTTTTAAAAATATGCCCCAAAACCACGACCTCCGTAATTCAAATTTAAACATATAAAATATTAAAACAAATTTAATCTTGAAAATTAAAAAACAAAAGCAACAACATCTTTTTTCGGACAAACAAAAAATGATGAATGAAAGAAAATGTCTTTTTTATTGATTTCTTTTTTTTTGCAAAAAACTATTATGGTTTAAAAAAAGTTTAAACTACACCACATTCAAAGATGGAAAGAAATAACCTTAAACTAAAAGTCAAAATGGGCATACAAAATTGCATTAATTTTTAAGGTTACTGTAATATTTGTGGTCATTTTGCTTTACTTGTCTGATCTTATGGAATACTGTAGCGAAGAGTTTATTTTTTGTTTTTAAAATGATCAAACGGTTTTAAAAAAACGAAAAATAGTTTACGAATACAATCATTTTTGTCACGATTCATGCATTGCATTGTTTGTATTACAAAAGTCAATGTTTGTTTTTGCGCTTGTATTAGCCAATGGCCACATCAATGCTAGCGACGACCTTAAAAGCTGCTTTTTAAATTTTTCATTCTTTTAAAGGATTATTAAATTTGAATACTAAAATGAAATATTTCTTTGTAAATTTTTTCCTTTATTTAAAAATTACCGTAATACTGTCACAATTGCCTCCACCTCCGCCCGATAAACCAGGTAAAATCGAGGATATTTTGTATTCATGTTAAAATACCAAAAAATGTAACAAGAAAATTTTAATAACTTTTTATTCTGCAGATTGCTCTGCCGGCTGGCAAACAATTGAAATGTCTTACATTCCAACATTGGCATCATGTGGTGATATGGAACAAGATGGAGGAGTTCCATGCCAGCCAAATATGGTAACATCCTGCACTGGCAGAAATCCACTTTGCGCACAAATGGAAGATAAATCAAGTTTTAAATGTTGCAGTGATATTCCACAAGATTCCTCTGACATTGAAACCCTTCAAGCAGAACAAATAAAACCATTATGTCCAAATGGTGCCATTCCATTTAAAATGCCACAGGTTATGCTTTGTGATCCTTCAATTGTTAATATTTGTCCATATGATTATACCTGTGTTGAAGCAGAAAATGGTCATTTATTGCCATCCGATTCCCGTTCATTGTGTTGTAAAACTTCAACATTGTATTCATTTGGAAAAGTTTTTATTGAAGCAGGACTTACCCCAAAAATTGTCCCAAATGCTCCATTGAGTGGTATCCAATATGTATAATTTATGAAGTTAAATATCACAAATATCTGTTTAACCGGTTTTAGACAACTTTAAATGTTCACACGTCAGCACTTTTGCATTCACCAGAAATTCGAACTGGAGATCATTTTTCTTTGTCACCGTACAAAATTCTTGAACCTGCATTTATAAAAAAAGTTGTACTTTATCAACAACAAACCAAAGGCAGTTATTTACATGTGCTACTTTTTGGTAAGTAAAAAATTTTAAATGGAAAATAGCTGAATCAAATATGATGCTCATTTGGGTACAGTATCACAAAACAACTGTGTACAAATACTTTATGAGCAGATCTATTTTTGTATATTTTTTTATTTAAAAAAGAAGAAACGATGCTATAAATTGTTAATTAAATAAAATTTTAGATCCAAACAGTCTTTTGGAAAACATGCAGTTTTATTATGATCGAGTTTGTGATGGAGGAAAAGAGATAAATTTAGAAGAGCCAATCCCAGATGGAGGTTTCATTAATAAAAGAGTGATCAATGGCTCACCTCAACTTTCTCCAGAACAACAAACTAAATCAAACTGTTGGTTGTCTTTTGAAATTTTTTTAATATCGAATTTGTTTTGTTTTTTCTTACCCTTATTTCACTTGTACAAAAAATGTAAAATTTAGATCGAAAAATGTGGGTTGTATTGGTTTATAAAACTGTTGACCCCCTTACAAGAATGTACATCTCAATTTCAACAGATTTACACGCAAAATATCAAAATGTTGTTCAATTTTTACGAAGTCCGACTGCTCAGCGATTGGGTACCCCAATTGCAGGATCATATTTTTATGTAAGTATTTTGCAACATGTTGTTATCAGCTGATTTTTATTATTTTTAGCTCACAACTGATTAATACACTTATTTATAAATAAATTTTGTAAAATTTCATGGTTAAATTTAATAAATGCTTTAAATGTTTATGAGAACATTATTGAAAATGCGAGGTATAAAAAGTGATTCAAAAAATAAATAAATTCAAAAGAAAAGAAGAAATATTGGAAAAAAGATTCTTTACTCACGAGCTCCACGACATTCAGGATGAGCAATTGCTTTACTAACAAAAAGAGTTGGAGGCATTCCATCATAGAGATATTTTTTACAAATTTTGCATGTTTGCATAATCATTTGATTAATTTTTATCAGAATTGAAATAACTACTCGAGTTTCCATTTTTGTTCGGGTTACAAAATCATCAGGTTTTCTCTTTTGTAAATACATTTGAAACTGATTATTTGCATATGTTGTTAAATTTGAATAATATTCTAATTTACTTCGAACAAATACATCAATCTAAATAATCTTAGATTTTGTGTTTATTGGTAATCAAGCTTATATCAGTGATAAGTAACTTACAACTTTTCGTTTATTATCAACATAGGTATATTTTTCATGATACGAATAAAGATTAATATAATCAATCTGTCCATTGTTTACCAACACCAAAGCTTTCAAAAAGGATTTCGATTCAACCAAAAACTGAAAAGAAACGCATTTTAAAAAGGGGTTTACTCTTTCTACAGTATTTTAACAATACAATAATAATATGTGTATCGCTTCTGACATACTTCAATAATGCAATGTGAGACACTACTTTCCACCGGTTTTGAAATAAGCCGGTAAATTTTTCGTTTTTCTCCGTCTTGACTTGTTTCCTTCACACATTGATCAAAAATTTCATCAAACTGTTTTTGAAGTTTTTCTTGTTTAAAACTGCTAAATGGAATATTAATTTCTGTATCAAACATGGAAGTAGCTTTGGCGCCAAAAACTTGAAGCATGGTGTCATGTGCAAATGTACTATAAACTTGCAAATAATTTGCATAATGTACAGCATCCGATGCTTCATTGAATTGTTGTTGTTTTTCAGTATTTTCATTTGATTCATTAATAAATGTGGAATATGCAGAAAGTGCAACTTGGTTACTTGATTCTAATGGTGTAACATTTGGTAAATCATTTGCAATTGTTTCAAGGGAGCTAAAAGTTTAAGAACTTTTAATAAAAAAGGATCGGACTTGAAAAAGATAATTTTAATGTCTGTCAAATTAAAGATATTGTTTTTCAATATGTTGTTACCAATTACTTTTATTGTCTTCATCTACTAGTAATTAAAAAGACATCATTTAGACTCTGGCGAGCATTACTGATGCTTTTCAGGAAACAATAATTAATCAAAGACATTTTTTAAATTAATATCTCTAAAACTTACTTGTAAAAAGTGTTTAACAGATTTATCTGGTCTTCTAAACTTTTTGTAACAAAATTACTTTTATTTGGATCACCATTTACTTCGATAAATGGTTGAGAGTTGCGTATATTTTCACATATTTTGTGTGTAAGATGGCCACCTAAAGGAAACAAAGTCATGTATATTTTACATTCATAAAATGGATAAGCTTACAATTTTGCAATGGTTCCTGCAACTGAACAAAATCCGGCTTTTTCATGGAAAGATTGGGATTCATTTTGTGATTAAAATAAATAAATTACAAGAAAATAGATATCACAAATATAACTTTAGTACGAAAAAAATAAAAATGCGAAGAATTATTGAACCGCTACAACCAAAACAAAAAATTTGTCTATATTTTGGCAAAGAGAGCCATAATAACCGATTTCTAATGAATCCTTCATTTTTCCGTCAGTGAGGACCTTTTGAAAACACATTTATTTTAAACTGTTGACTTCCTTAATTTAAAGGACCTTAAATCAACAATTTCATAAAAAAGTTTCTGACAAAAGTCATATAAATTTTCATAATTCCTTCTTTCGGCCAAAAATTCTTTAAAAAAAAAGAAAGCATTTCATTTAAATATTTAAAAACACAAGGCTGAACATTTTATTACCGAAAGCCACTTGGGAGAGTCCACGTTTTTGATGCCAAATTAAAGGTGAAAGAATCTATTCATACTAGGTAAAATAAGAATTTTTAAACCATCACCTTTTCTGTCACCAATTTGCGGTCCTGGTGATCATCATCAGCATTTCGATGAAATTTAATTTTTTTAAATTGCAGCGAAGCTGTGTAAAAACAAAGAAAATTCAAAAAAAACAACAAAACGTTGGGTCCCCATTATTATTAAAAATCGGTATCCTTCATCATCTTTCAAGCTCCACGATGAATACAATAATAAAATACTGATGTTTTATAATTCAGGATCCAGAAAAATAACACAATGCATATTCTCCGAAGCAGAATATTTTGTTATTAAAACAACGTTAATCATATTTTCGATTGGTACTTTTTTCTTAGTTTAAATTTTTATATCCAAGTGTTTTTACGCGTTATTTTACTGTAAAAAAATTTTTTTACAGTAATCATGAAAATTAAAATTACAATGTTTTATGCACTTTGGCGTAGTGTGACATCGCAGCAAAAGAACAAACGTTTAAAAATTGCAAAGAAATTGAAATTGTCCCAATGCATTGGCCAATGTTGCACCATCTCTCGCCATTTTTTATCACTAGAGGTGCCCCGCCCCTCCGGGGCGGCCACCAAAGATTCATGTACGTGATTCTTGCAATAAGCTAATGCTTTCTTTTTTTATGTCAGAAAGTTAACTTAAAAGAAGACGTTAACTGATTGCTGCCAAATTTATTTTAATATAAAGGCTAAAAGTTTAAATAATCAAAAAATTAAAAAAGAATAACACTAATAAATTTGCTTCAATTTTTAACCGCAAAAAAATTATCGAAAAAAACTTTGTCTTTAAAAATGTTGAATGACGCTTGCACCATTTTGCCAAGAAAAGCGCTTCTTTCAAAATAAAAACGCACTGACACCGAACATTGTCTCTTTTACGGGTAGATTATTTCTTTACTTCTTTATTTAGAGATGTGCATGGCGTTATGCGACGCGAGTGTTCCCCTTCACTTTTTTTCAGTCAAAGAAAAATGCAAGAGAGGTATACTGTAGAAATTAAAACTTTTTTTTAAACTTTTAATTTTTATCCTACTATATGTAAAATTTTACGAGGATTCCGAAAATCCAACTTTTGGACATCATTTCCATGCAAAAAATCTGAAAAAAAGTCAAAAAACCGCTTTTTTTAACGTTTTTCAAAAAATGATATACTACACTCCGAGCCCTTCCAGCTTGTAACCATATCAATTCGATAGAGCCTTTAATTCCCCAGAAGTGCTAATTTTTAGAAATCACGCACAATCAAGCACAAAGACAGGATTCATGTTTTTCTAATTTTCCTCTTCTTTTTTTCTCAAAAAGTGTAAGAGTACGAATTCACGACTCAAGTTGTTTGTATGTTTGTCCGAGTGGTAGACGGCGTTCGGTTAACAAGCATGCAGACGCGGGTTCGATTTTTTTTTCATTTTTTAGAAATATTTTTATTTATTTTCTAATATTTAGAATATACCAATTAAAAAAACTAAATTAAATTGAAAATTTAAAGCTGATAACTATATAAAGAAGTCAACGGAGAATTAAAGAAAAAAATTGCTGCAAAAAAGTTTGTTTTTTTGCACCCCACACGAAAATATTTAAGAAGAAAAAGTGTTCCCCGACTGAAAAAAAATTGGTTTTTGATATTTTTCTTTATCAATTATCTTTTTTATCAGTATTATTCCTTTTAATTTTTTTTATCCATTATTAATCAGAAAAAAATTCTGCATTTATTGTTACCAAAATTATATTTATAGCTAAAATTTGAAAAAACACTGCACATCTCTATCTTTATTGGCATTTTTCTTTATTTTTGATGTGTTTGCTTTTCTTCAACGAATGTTCAATAAGCCCTTCCCCTTTTTTCAAATGTTTAAGGCTTTTTTTCAAAATGAAACAAAGTCTTTAGTGTAACATTCGGTAATCCTCCATTTGCAAAAATTGTTCCCCTTTTTAATGTTTCGTTAAATCAGGTTTCTCGCGTTTTCATTTCATTACTATTTTTCACGATTCTATCTTATTGTAGGGTCGAAATATGTTGTCTGAAGTTGTCATTTATTCCAAGAAGGATGATCCACTTTATGCCTCAATTTTAGCAGTAAAATTTGCAGGCTTTGATATTAATAAATCTGTTGTATTTAATGCAAAGGAAAACTCACTTTCGATGTAAGTTTTTAATATTGAAAATGCGCATTTTAATAAACTCGTTTTTTTGCAGTGGTGGACAAAAATATACTGATGATGCATCTATTGCTGAATGTGTTGCAAGAACATGTTTACCACTTTTGGGATATGATGCAATTGAACATTCTCAAATATATGAATATCTTCTTCCCTTCCGCCAATACTATAAATGCTCAAAATCTATTGATGAACTAGTTGCATTAACAAAGCCTCAACTTGCCAAGCAAGCTTTTCTTGTTTTTGATCGTCCAACAATCGCTGATTTGGTATTCTTTGGAATTTTAATTAAACACCAAGATCTGCAAAGTGATCAACCATTTGCAAAGTTCTTTAAATTCTTTAAAGATCTTCCACAAATTGCTGATGTTCATCAGGCAATTGGTTTGCTACAAGTTGCACCTGACCGTTCCAATGGTATCGAAAAGCCAAAAGCAAATGGAAAAACGAAAGAGCCAAAAGGACAACAAACTCGTGATGAAGGAAAATTTGTTGATCTTCCGGGTGCTGTGAAAGGTGAAGTTGTTGTTCGATTCCCTCCAGAAGCAAGTGGATATCTTCATATTGGACATGCAAAAGCTGCTTTGTTGAATGCATACTATCAAAAAGAATTTGAAGGAAAGCTCGTTATGAGATTTGATGATACAAATCCTGCAAAAGAAAATGCACATTTTGAAGAAGTTATTAAGGGTGATCTTGAACTACTTGGAATAAAGCCTGATATTTGGACACATTCTTCTGATCATTTTGATGTTATGATTGAATTATGTGAAAAGTTGATGAAAGAGGGCAAAGCTTTTGTTGATGATACGGATACTGAAACAATGAGAAAAGAACGTGAAGAAAAAGCAGATTCAAAAAATCGAAACAATTGTATGTTTTTTATTTTCTTTTTTCTATTAATTAGATTGGGTATACAATTCATATACATATTTTAGCCGTTGAAAAGAATCTTGAACTTTGGGAAGAAATGAAGAAAGGTTCTCCACGAGGACAAGAATGTTGTGTTCGAATCAAGATTGATATGAAGCATAATAATGGTGCCTTGCGTGATCCAACAATTTATCGATGTAAAAATGAACCGCATGTTCGAACTGGTGATAAATACAAGTTTGCTTTTTAAATTTCTTTTTACCCGATTGCTAACAGTACTTCATTTTAAGGGTTTATCCAACGTATGATTTTGCATGCCCAATTGTTGATTCTCGTGAAGGAATTACTCATGCACTTCGAACCACAGAATATCATGATCGAGATGATCAATATTACTTTATTTGTGATGCTCTTGGATTAAGAAAGCCATACATTTGGGAATATGCTCGTCTGAATATGACTCATACAGTAATGAGTAAAAGAAAGCTTACTCTTTTGGTTGATGAAGGAATCGTTGAAGGATGGGATGATCCTCGACTTCCTACTGTACGTGGTATTATTCGTCGTGGTTTAACCGTTGAAGGCCTCAAACAATTTATTCTCGCGCAAGGTGGTAGTCGTTCAATTGTTGTCATGGAATGGGATAAATTATGGGCATTCAATAAAAAAGTCCTTGACCCGATTGCACCGAGATATACAGCTCTGGAAGGAAATTTGGTTACTGTAAATGTGAATGGTGCCAAGGCAGAAACAACCAAAGTTAATCTTCATCCAAAGGTTTGTTTTTTCTTTTGATACATTTTGATTTACTTATTTATTTTTATAGGATGCTGCAGTTGGCAGTAAAGAAGTCCATTATGGTCCCAAAATTTTCCTTGAACAAGTTGATGCTGATTTGATGAATGAAGGCGACATTGTCACATTTGTTAATTGGGGAAATCTTAAGCTTATAAAGGTTGAAAAGAAAGATGGGCATGTGGTTTCAATTAATGCGGATCTTGATCTTGATAATAAAGATTTCAAGAAAACGTTGAAAGTTACATGGCTTGCTGAACCATGCCTTGATATTCAAGCTGTTCGATATGATCCTGTGATCAGTAAAGCAATTATTGGTAAAGAAGAAGAATGGAAAAATTATGTCAATAAGAACTCCAAGGTTTGCAATTATTATTATTAATAATCAATTACAGTAATTTTCTTTTAGCACACTTTCACATTCAAAGCAGAAGAAGCAATCAAATCTGTCAAAAAGGGTGAAGTGATTCAAATTCAAAGAAAACAATTTTATATCTGTGATAAAGTTGCTGAAAATGGAAATCCTGCTGTTTTTATTGAAATCCCTGATGGTCATGTCAAAGGTGCAAATGATGAAAAGAAACCTGATAAACCAGCAAAAGGTGTTAAGGTAAGCGTTGTCTAAATATTCTGAAGTTGTAGTTATTGTAATTTTTTTAGAAAGACGCAACTCCGAAGCCATCTAGTTCTGGCCCCTCTGGTGCTGAAATTGACGCTCAAGGAGTTGCTGTTCGGGAACTCAAATCAAAGGATCCTAAATCGGTAAACTTTTTTTATAATGAATTTTTTAGTCTGTCTATTTTATTGTGTTCATTGACGTTAAACAAGTTTAATAGCGGAACTTCCATTTTTTCTTTATCAAAATAACTGTACCAATTATATTTTAGCAAGAAACTAAAGATGCCATCGGAAAGCTTCTTGAATTGAAAAAGCAATATAAAGAAGCAACTGGCCAAGATTACAAACCTGGTGCTGCCCCAACAGCTACGACTCCATTCTCCAAAACTAATGACGATGGAGCAGTGCTTTATGCTGCAATTGAACGACATGGAAATTTAGTTCGTGATGTCAAATCAAAGGATCCGAAATCTGTAAGCACTCTTATGATAATTATTGTTGTACTATTTTGATCTCTCTTTTTAGCAAGAAACCAAAGATGCTATTGCGAAGCTCTTGGCTTTGAAGAAGGAATACAAGGATAAAACTGGTAAAGAGTACAAACCTGGTGTTGTTCAGCCTGTTCAGATCTCTACCTCTTCACCAGCAGTAACCACCGTCGATGAAGCGTCACTATGTGCTGCTGTTGAAGCACAAGGAAATTTAGTACGCGATGTTAAAGCCAAAGATCCTAAATCTGTAAGTTATTCAATTACTCTTAATACACATTTTAATTGGTTAATGTTAAGCAAGAAACCAAAGATGCAATTGCTAAGCTATTGGATTTGAAGAAAGAATACAAAGCAAAAACTGGAAAAGATTATAAACCGGGTGCTGCTCCTAATGCATCTACTGCTCCTCTTACTGCTTCTGATGATGAAACATCCCTTTTTGCAGCTGTTGAAGCACAAGGAAATCTTGTTCGTGATGTCAAAGCAAAGGATCCTAAATCTGTAAGTTTGCTAGTTTTCATATTTTCCATTAATTTTTTCCGCTTTAGCAAGAAACAAAGGATGCCATTGCTAAGCTCTTGAATTTGAAGAAGGAATACAAATCAAAGACTGGAAAAGATTATAAACCAAAATAATTTGTGTTTTTGAATGTTCTTGTTTTTATTGTTTGATTATTTTGTAGTTTATCAATAAAACTATTATTTAAATAAAATGTTTAATTATTTATTTTGACCCGTTTTACGCATTCAAATTTTTGTTTTTGGTTAAAAAATATATTTCTATAAAACTGGGATTTTTTTTCTATGATGAACCATTGTCGGTATTTTCGATGTAATCTGCACCAATTTTTATGACTTGTTTTGTCTTTTACGAACATTACTGTATTTTTTGTACAAACTTTTCTCTCAGAAAAATAAAACAAATCTTTCGCATAAATTTCTTCGTAAATATTAATGAAATCTATTTTTGAAATGTCAAACTAAACTTTTGGCCTTCATTGTTAAACATTTTTTAAATGGATATTTTGCCATTTAAGCAGTTAATAGTAACGCTTTAAAATGGCAGCTCTAAAATTTTATGACACGTTTATGGCACATTTAAATTTTTTATGTCTTTTTGATCTGCATCAAGAAAGTATGCAATTACTTCTTTTTTCAAAAACGATGACATTTTGAGAAAAGGGCACAGACACACGCCTTCACAATAATATTAAAAGTGCCATATTGGGAAGAAAAGTGTGAAAAAAATTTATTATTTCTAATTTCTCATTTACTTTCCCGGTGTTAAGAATGTCAAAAGTTCGAGGGGTTTTAGGATTATCAGAAAGCGAAAGAGAAATCGGGTATGTTAATTATTGCGTCAGTTTTATCTTTGCCTTAGCTGCAAATGCGACATTATCGTATGCAGTTGCAAAAAAATCAACGTCTTTGCTAAAATCATACAGAAAAGTTTTTGTATTTCATATTATCATTGATTCTGTTTTATCATTGATGTTATTTTTAACAATGTGTCAACCAGTTGGAAGCAAAATGTAAATATTTTTTTGATAGACAAATAAACTTTAGAATCATAAGTTATGATTCATAACTGTTATTTTTTTTGCTTTTTCGAATTAATTTTTATTTTTAGTGAAGGGAAAACTGTGTATTTTCACATCATAAATGGTATTATCCATGACTTGCCTCAGCCGTGGACGACCATCTTAGCTTCTATTCTAGTTTTTATTAATAATTACAACATCACCACCGCATGTGTCAGTTTCATTTATCGATATTCAATAATCTGCCATAACTATGAATTTACACTTTTACCATTTTTAATTCTTGTTATAGTATCTGGCCTTTTACCCGGGTTGTCCGGATACTTAACTTTAACACTTGAATTGAGTTCTGTACATCTCGAAGAAAAAGCTTTGGCACTTTTTAATAACACTGATTGGATTGATAGTGATGGACGACCACCATCTTTTGGAATAATGTATACTCCAAGTATATCCTTGATAGGATTAATTACACCCCTCATCGTACTTCTTTCATACAGTTTAGTCGTGTATTGCGGAATCCGAATTACTCTAAAAATTATGTCATTTCGTACAATTCAACATTTGAAACTTCGATATCAACAACATCGTCAAATGCATATTTTGTTGTTCTTCCAAGGAATAATCCCATTTTTCACTAGTGGTTTATCTCCCTGTGCCATCCACATTGGACGAATTTTCAATCTTCCACAGCCGTGGTGGTACTTTTATGTTAATTTACTCATTTCATGGGCACCTGTTATTAATCCAATTGTTGCATTAATTGTTATTGCACCATATCGTAAATTTCTGGTTCAATTAATTTGTCCAAAGGTTAAAATTGTTCCATCAATACCGTACCTTGGTTCAGCTAAACAAAAGAAAAAATTTGACGTTTTTTGTACTGATTGTGTGGATTAAAAATATAACAATATAATATAAAGTTGATTTGTTTTTAGTGCTATGTTATAGTGATAATAAAATAATGTTTGTTATTAAAAGTTCAATATTTAAATGATTTTCAAAAGAATTACATCCTTTTTGAATACATATATTAAAAATTTAACAATGTATAAAATTCACAATATACAGAAAACAAGTGGTCAGGTTCGAGATCTGCCGACTGTGATGAGATGAATCTCTGAAAAGCTTAGTTTGACTAAAACTCGTAAAAGTAAACAGATATTGTTTTTACAGATTTTGTTCATCTGGCTTCAGATTCTCAGAAATCGTGACCAAAGTATTTTTCTCTTAGGGCAAATAGAATCCGCCTATTGTTCTGTTTTTATCAAAAAAACGCAAAGGGGGGAGTACGTTGATTTTCGTGAAATTTTCAAAATCTGGAATTTTCGATTTTAAGAGTAGAATCGGTGCGGGGTAAGTTTGGGATGGATTTTTTGTTGGTGCTGACCCCTGCACCGACCCTGGGGCTGCACCGGGACGGATTTTCGGCCCAAAAAAATTTTTTTTCGACCCGGCTATCTTCTGGAGCCAAATTTCATGGGGAATTCAATGGTGTTAATGAAATTTTTTTTGGGACCGACCCTGGGGCTGCACCGGGACGGATTTTCGTCCCAAAAAAATTTTTTTTTCGATCCGGCTATCTTCTGAAGCCAATTTTTATCAGGAATTCAATGGTGATAATGAAAATTTTTTTTGGGACCGATCCTGGGGCTGCTCCGGGACGCATTTTCGGCCCAAAAATTTTTTTTGAGTTAGGGAGTGGAATCGGTGCGGGAGTGAGTATAATAACGAGCGGAATTGGAATTTTCGTGTGAAAATTCCGGAAGTGGAATTGGGAGTGGAATTTTCGAAAAAAAATTTTTTTTGAGTTAGGGAGTGGAATCGATGGGGGATGACATATAAAAGGGAGTGGAAGTGGAATTTTGCCCCGAAAATTCCGGAAGTGGAATTGGGAGTGGAATTTTCGAAAAAAAATTTTTTTTTTAGTTAAAGAGTGGAATCGATGCGGGAGGGGGTATTATAGAGAGCGGAAGTGGAATTTTGCCCCAAAAATTCCGGAAGTGGAAGTGGGAGTGGAATTTTAGAAAAAATTAGTTTTTTGACATGATACATGATCTATGGTCAGTTTCTCGAGGGGATTACGATGAAATAGGTTTCCCGATCAGCAATCCCCTCAGGGGCTGTAAATGGGTAGTTTCTCGAGGGGAATACAATGGATGGGTCTATGGGTAGTTTCTCGAGGGGAATACAATGGGATGGGTCTCCCGAGCTGTGATCGCCTCAGGGGTTGAATATTTTTATGCAAATTTTTTAATTTTTAATTTTTTGACGTTATACATGATCTATGGTCAGTTTTTCGAGGGGAATACGATGGGATGGGTGTCCCGAGCTGTAAACCCCTCAGGACATAATTATGCAAATTTTTCCAAAAAATTTTTTTTGTTTTTTTTGTCATTTCAATACTGATTTGAGATTTGTCAAACCTCCTTTGAGCTTGAATACCCAACTATAGCTGATATGCAAATTTTTATGACCCCCCTTGGGATATCCTTAAGACCCATATATCCTCAGCCCCGAGCCCCCTAGTTCACAATATACAGAAAACAAGTGGTCAGGTTCGAGATCTGCCGACTGTGATGAGATGAATCTCTGAAAAGCTTAGTTTGACTAAAACTCGTAAAAGTAAACAGATATTGTTTTTACAGATTTTGTTCATCTGGCTCCAGAATCTCAGAAATCGTGACCAAAGTATTATTCTCTTAGGGCAAATAGAATCCGCCTATTGTTCTGTTTTTTGAAAAATGGAGAACAGGGGGGAGTACGTTGATTTTTTGTGAAATTTTCAAAATCTGGAATTTTGGAATTAGGGAGTGGAATCGGTGCGGGGTGTGTTGGGGATGGATTTTTTGTTGGAGTTAACCCCTGCACCGACGCTGGGGCTGCACCGGGACGGATTTTCGTCCCAAAAATTTTTTTTCGATCCGGCTATCTCCTGGAGCCAAATTTCATCAGGAATTTAATGGTAATGATGAAATTTTTTTTTGGGACGGATCCTGGGGCTGCACCGGGACGGATTTTCGTCCCAAAAATTTTTTTTTTCACATAATACATGATCTATGGTCAGTTTTTTGTGGGGAATACGATGGCGATATTCAAAATAGTGACAAAATGCCCCAAACTTGGCGAAATGTCCCAAACTTGGCGAAATTTCCCAAACTTGGCGAAATGTCCAAAATGTCCAAAAGTGGCGAAATGTCCCACATGTCCCAAACTTGGCGAAATGTCCCAAACTGGGCGAAATGTCCAAAAGTGGCGAAATGTCCCAAATGTGGCGAAATGTCCGAAAGTGGCGAAATGTCCCGAAAGTGGCGAAATGTCCCAAATGTGGCGAAATGTCCAAAATGTGGCGAAATGTCCCAAATGTGGCGAAATGTCAAAAACGTCCCTAGAGTGATTGTAAGGGGTGGAACGGATGTGGGATGGGTCAATGATGGGGTAGCCGTTGGAATTTTCGTGCTGGGACCCTTAGGCGCCGAGCTAGAGCAATTTTTTAAGCGCGCGAGACAGGTCTGGCCGGTGGTGAGACAGGTGAAAATTTTTTTAAAATTTCGGAGTCAGGGATCTTAAGGGGTGTAAATGGTATGATACATGTTCCATAGTCAGTTTTTAATGGGGATTTCGATGGGATGGGTCTCCCGATCTGTAAACCCCTCAGGGGATGAGAATTTTATGCAAATTTTTTTATTTTTTTATTTTTTTTACATTATACATGATCTATAGTCAGTTTTTTAAGGGGATTACGATGGGACGAGTATCCAGGGCTGGAACCCTCTCAGAACATAATTATGCAAATTTTTCAAAAAAAATTTTTTTTTTCTTTTTTTTCATTTCATGCTCGATCTTTTCCGACCCGAGATTTTTCAAACCTCCTTTGAGCTTGAATACCCAACTATAGCTGATATGCAAATTTTTCGACCCCCTTGGGATATCCTCAAGACCCATATTCCATAGCCCCGAGCCCACTAGTTCACAATATACAGAAAACAAGTGGCCAAGTTCGAGATTGACGAGATGTGATGAGATGAATCTCTGAAAAGCTTAGTTTGACTAAAACTCGTAAAAGTAAACAGATATTGTTTTTACAGATTTTGTTCATCTGGCTCCAGAATCTCAGAAATCGTGACCAAAGTATTATTCTCTTAGGGCAAATAGAATCCGCCTATTGTTCTGTTTTTTGAAAAATGGAGAACAGGGGGGAGTACGTTGATTTTTGTGAAATTTTCAAAATCTGGAATTTTGGAATTAGGGAGTGGAATCGGTGCGGGGTGTGTTGGGGATGGATTTTTTGTTGGAGTTAACCCCTGCACCGACGCTGGGGCTGCACCGGGACGGATTTTCGTCCCAAAAATTTTTTTTCGATCCGGCTATCTCCTGGAGCCAAATTTCATCAGGAATTTAATGGTAATGATGAAATTTTTTTTGGGACGGATCCTGGGGCTGCACCGGGACGGATTTTCGTCCCAAAAATTTTTTTTTTCACATAATACATGATCTATGGTCAGTTTTTTGTGGGGAATACGATGGCGATATTCAAAATAGTGACAAAATGCCCCAAACTTGGCGAAATGTCCCAAACTTGGCGAAATTTCCCAAACTTGGCGAAATGTCCAAAATGTCCAAAAGTGGCGAAATGTCCCACATGTCCCAAACTTGGCGAAATGTCCCAAACTGGGCGAAATGTCCAAAAGTGGCGAAATGTCCCAAATGTGGCGAAATGTCCGAAAGTGGCGAAATGTCCCGAAAGTGGCGAAATGTCCCAAATGTGGCGAAATGTCCAAAATGTGGCGAAATGTCCCAAATGTGGCGAAATGTCAAAAACGTCCCTAGAGTGATTGTAAGGGGTGGAACGGATGTGGGATGGGTCAATGATGGGGTAGCCGTTGGAATTTTCGTGCTGGGACCCTTAGGCGCCGAGCTAGAGCAATTTTTTAAGCGCGCGAGACAGGTCTGGCCGGTGGTGAGACAGGTGAAAATTTTTTTAAAATTTCGGAGTCAGGGATCTTAAGGGGTGTAAATGGTATGATACATGTTCCATAGTCAGTTTTTAATGGGGATTTCGATGGGATGGGTCTCCCGATCTGTAAACCCCTCAGGGGATGAGAATTTTATGCAAATTTTTTTATTTTTTTATTTTTTTTACATTATACATGATCTATAGTCAGTTTTTTAAGGGGATTACGATGGGACGAGTATCCAGGGCTGGAACCCTCTCAGAACATAATTATGCAAATTTTTCAAAAAAAATTTTTTTTTCTTTTTTTTCATTTCATGCTCGATCTTTTCCGACCCGAGATTTTTCAAACCTCCTTTGAGCTTGAATACCCAACTATAGCTGATATGCAAATTTTTCGACCCCCTTGGGATATCCTCAAGACCCATATTCCATAGCCCCGAGCCCACTAGTTCACAATATACAGAAAACAAGTGGCCAAGTTCGAGATTGACGAGATGTGATGAGATGAATCTCTGAAAAGCTTAGTTTGACTAAAACTCGTAAAAGTAAACAGATATTGTTTTTACAGATTTTGTTCATCTGGCTTCAGATTCTCAGAAATCGTGACCAAAGTATTTTTCTCTAAGGGCAAATAGAATCCGCCTATTGTTCTGTTTTTTTCAAAAAAACGCAAAGGGGGGAGTACGTTGATTTTCGTGAAATTTTCAAAATCTGGAATTTTCGATTTTAAGAGTAGAATCGGTGCGGGGTAAGTTTGGGATGGATTTTTTGTTGGTGCTGACCCCTGCACCGACCCTGGGGCTGCACCGGGACGGATTTTCGGCCCAAAAAAATTTTTTTTCGACCCGGCTATCTTCTGGAGCCAAATTTCATGGGGAATTCAATGGTGTTAATGAAATTTTTTTTGGGACCGACCCTGGGGCTGCACCGGGACGGATTTTCGTCCCAAAAAAATTTTTTTTTCGATCCGGCTATCTTCTGAAGCCAATTTTTATCAGGAATTCAATGGTGATAATGAAATTTTTTTTGGGACCGATCCTGGGGCTGCTCCGGGACGCATTTTCGGCCCAAAAATTTTTTTTGAGTTAGGGAGTGGAATCGGTGCGGGAGTGAGTATAATAACGAGCGGAATTGGAATTTTCGTGTGAAAATTCCGGAAGTGGAATTGGGAGTGGAATTTTCGAAAAAAAATTTTTTTTGAGTTAGGGAGTGGAATCGATGGGGGATGACATATAAAAGGGAGTGGAAGTGGAATTTTGCCCCGAAAATTCCGGAAGTGGAATTGGGAGTGGAATTTTCGAAAAAAAATTTTTTTTTAGTTAAAGAGTGGAATCGATGCGGGAGGGGGTATTATAGAGAGCGGAAGTGGAATTTTGCCCCAAAAATTCCGGAAGTGGAAGTGGGAGTGGAATTTTAGAAAAAATTAGTTTTTTGACATGATACATGATCTATGGTCAGTTTCTCGAGGGGATTACGATGAAATAGGTTTCCCGATCAGCAATCCCCTCAGGGGCTGTAAATGGGTAGTTTCTCGAGGGGAATACAATGGATGGGTCTATGGGTAGTTTCTCGAGGGGAATACAATGGGATGGGTCTCCCGAGCTGTGATCGCCTCAGGGGTTGAATATTTTTATGCAAATTTTTTAATTTTTAATTTTTTGACGTTATACATGATCTATGGTCAGTTTTTCGAGGGGAATACGATGGGATGGGTGTCCCGAGCTGTAAACCCCTCAGGACATAATTATGCAAATTTTTCCAAAAAATTTTTTTTGTTTTTTTTGTCATTTCAATACTGATTTGAGATTTGTCAAACCTCCTTTGAGCTTGAATACCCAACTATAGCTGATATGCAAATTTTTTGACCCCCTTGGGATATCCTTAAGACCCATATATCCTCAGCCCCGAGCCCCCTAGTTCACAATATACAGAAAACAAGTGGCCAAGTTCGAGATTGACGAGATGTGATGAGATGAATCTCTGAAAAGCTTAGTTTGACTAAAACTCGTAAAAGTAAACAGATATTGTTTTTACAGATTTTGTTCATCTGGCTTCAGATTCTCAGAAATCGTGACCAAAGTATTTTTCTCTAAGGGCAAATAGAATCCGCCTATTGTTCTGTTTTTTTCAAAAAAACGCAAAGGGGGGAGTACGTTGATTTTCGTGAAATTTTCAAAATCTGGAATTTTCGATTTTAAGAGTAGAATCGGTGCGGGGTAAGTTTGGGATGGATTTTTTGTTGGTGCTGACCCCTGCACCGACCCTGGGGCTGCACCGGGACGGATTTTCGGCCCAAAAAAATTTTTTTTCGACCCGGCTATCTTCTGGAGCCAAATTTCATGGGGAATTCAATGGTGTTAATGAAATTTTTTTTGGGACCGACCCTGGGGCTGCACCGGGACGGATTTTCGTCCCAAAAAAATTTTTTTTTCGATCCGGCTATCTTCTGAAGCCAATTTTTATCAGGAATTATAATGAAATTTTTTTTGGGACCGATCCTGGGGCTGCTCCGGGACGCATTTTCGGCCCAAAAATTTTTTTTGAGTTAGGGAGTGGAATCGGTGCGGGAGTGAGTATAATAACGAGCGGAATTGGAATTTTCGTGTGAAAATTCCGGAAGTGGAATTGGGAGTGGAATTTTCGAAAAAAAATTTTTTTTGAGTTAGGGAGTGGAATCGATGGGGGATGACATATAAAAGGGAGTGGAAGTGGAATTTTGCCCCGAAAATTCCGGAAGTGGAATTGGGAGTGGAATTTTCGAAAAAAAATTTTTTTTTAGTTAAAGAGTGGAATCGATGCGGGAGGGGGTATTATAGAGAGCGGAAGTGGAATTTTGCCCCAAAAATTCCGGAAGTGGAAGTGGGAGTGGAATTTTAGAAAAAATTAGTTTTTTGACATGATACATGATCTATGGTCAGTTTCTCGAGGGGATTACGATGAAATAGGTTTCCCGATCAGCAATCCCCTCAGGGGCTGTAAATGGGTAGTTTCTCGAGGGGAATACAATGGATGGGTCTATGGGTAGTTTCTCGAGGGGAATACAATGGGATGGGTCTCCCGAGCTGTGATCGCCTCAGGGGTTGAATATTTTTATGCAAATTTTTTAATTTTTAATTTTTTGACGTTATACATGATCTATGGTCAGTTTTTCGAGGGGAATACGATGGGATGGGTGTCCCGAGCTGTAAACCCCTCAGGACATAATTATGCAAATTTTTCCAAAAAATTTTTTTTGTTTTTTTTGTCATTTCAATACTGATTTGAGATTTGTCAAACCTCCTTTGAGCTTGAATACCCAACTATAGCTGATATGCAAATTTTTTGACCCCCTTGGGATATCCTTAAGACCCATATATCCTCAGCCCCGAGCCCCCTAGTTCACAATATACAGAAAACAAGTGGCCAAGTTCGAGATTGACGAGATGCGTAAAGATGAATCTCTGAAAAGCTTAGTTTGACTAAAACTCGTAAAAGTAAACAGATATTGTTTTTACAGATTTTGTTCATCTGGCTTCAGATTCTCAGAAATCGTGACCAAAGTATTTTTCTCTAAGGGCAAATAGAATCCGCCTATTGTTCTGTTTTTTTCAAAAAAACGCAAAGGGGGGAGTACGTTGATTTTCGTGAAATTTTCAAAATCTGGAATTTTCGATTTTAAGAGTAGAATCGGTGCGGGGTAAGTTTGGGATGGATTTTTTGTTGGTGCTGACCCCTGCACCGACCCTGGGGCTGCACCGGGACGGATTTTCGGCCCAAAAAAATTTTTTTTCGACCCGGCTATCTTCTGGAGCCAAATTTCATGGGGAATTCAATGGTGTTAATGAAATTTTTTTTGGGACCGACCCTGGGGCTGCACCGGGACGGATTTTCGTCCCAAAAAAATTTTTTTTTCGATCCGGCTATCTTCTGAAGCCAATTTTTATCAGGAATTCAATGGTGATAATGAAATTTTTTTTGGGACCGATCCTGGGGCTGCTCCGGGACGCATTTTCGGCCCAAAAATTTTTTTTGAGTTAGGGAGTGGAATCGGTGCGGGAGTGAGTATAATAACGAGCGGAATTGGAATTTTCGTGTGAAAATTCCGGAAGTGGAATTGGGAGTGGAATTTTCGAAAAAAAATTTTTTTTGAGTTAGGGAGTGGAATCGATGGGGGATGACATATAAAAGGGAGTGGAAGTGGAATTTTGCCCCGAAAATTCCGGAAGTGGAATTGGGAGTGGAATTTTCGAAAAAAAATTTTTTTTTAGTTAAAGAGTGGAATCGATGCGGGAGGGGGTATTATAGAGAGCGGAAGTGGAATTTTGCCCCAAAAATTCCGGAAGTGGAAGTGGGAGTGGAATTTTAGAAAAAATTAGTTTTTTGACATGATACATGATCTATGGTCAGTTTCTCGAGGGGATTACGATGAAATAGGTTTCCCGATCAGCAATCCCCTCAGGGGCTGTAAATGGGTAGTTTCTCGAGGGGAATACAATGGATGGGTCTATGGGTAGTTTCTCGAGGGGAATACAATGGGATGGGTCTCCCGAGCTGTGATCGCCTCAGGGGTTGAATATTTTTATGCAAATTTTTTAATTTTTAATTTTTTGACGTTATACATGATCTATGGTCAGTTTTTCGAGGGGAATACGATGGGATGGGTGTCCCGAGCTGTAAACCCCTCAGGACATAATTATGCAAATTTTTCCAAAAAATTTTTTTTGTTTTTTTTGTCATTTCAATACTGATTTGAGATTTGTCAAACCTCCTTTGAGCTTGAATACCCAACTATAGCTGATATGCAAATTTTTTGACCCCCTTGGGATATCCTTAAGACCCATATATCCTCAGCCCCGAGCCCCCTAGTTCACAATATACAGAAAACAAGTGGCCAAGTTCGAGATTGACGAGATGTGATGAGATGAATCTCTGAAAAGCTTAGTTTGACTAAAACTCGTAAAAGTAAACAGATATTGTTTTTACAGATTTTGTTCATCTGGCTTCAGATTCTCAGAAATCGTGACCAAAGTATTTTTCTCTAAGGGCAAATAGAATCCGCCTATTGTTCTGTTTTTTTCAAAAAAACGCAAAGGGGGGAGTACGTTGATTTTCGTGAAATTTTCAAAATCTGGAATTTTCGATTTTAAGAGTAGAATCGGTGCGGGGTAAGTTTGGGATGGATTTTTTGTTGGTGCTGACCCCTGCACCGACCCTGGGGCTGCACCGGGACGGATTTTCGGCCCAAAAAAATTTTTTTTCGACCCGGCTATCTTCTGGAGCCAAATTTCATGGGGAATTCAATGGTGTTAATGAAATTTTTTTTGGGACCGACCCTGGGGCTGCACCGGGACGGATTTTCGTCCCAAAAAAATTTTTTTTTCGATCCGGCTATCTTCTGAAGCCAATTTTTATCAGGAATTCAATGGTGATAATGAAATTTTTTTTGGGACCGATCCTGGGGCTGCTCCGGGACGCATTTTCGGCCCAAAAATTTTTTTTGAGTTAGGGAGTGGAATCGGTGCGGGAGTGAGTATAATAACGAGCGGAATTGGAATTTTCGTGTGAAAATTCCGGAAGTGGAATTGGGAGTGGAATTTTCGAAAAAAAATTTTTTTTGAGTTAGGGAGTGGAATCGATGGGGGATGACATATAAAAGGGAGTGGAAGTGGAATTTTGCCCCGAAAATTCCGGAAGTGGAATTGGGAGTGGAATTTTCGAAAAAAAATTTTTTTTTAGTTAAAGAGTGGAATCGATGCGGGAGGGGGTATTATAGAGAGCGGAAGTGGAATTTTGCCCCAAAAATTCCGGAAGTGGAAGTGGGAGTGGAATTTTAGAAAAAATTAGTTTTTTGACATGATACATGATCTATGGTCAGTTTCTCGAGGGGATTACGATGAAATAGGTTTCCCGATCAGCAATCCCCTCAGGGGCTGTAAATGGGTAGTTTCTCGAGGGGAATACAATGGATGGGTCTATGGGTAGTTTCTCGAGGGGAATACAATGGGATGGGTCTCCCGAGCTGTGATCGCCTCAGGGGTTGAATATTTTTATGCAAATTTTTTAATTTTTAATTTTTTGACGTTATACATGATCTATGGTCAGTTTTTCGAGGGGAATACGATGGGATGGGTGTCCCGAGCTGTAAACCCCTCAGGACATAATTATGCAAATTTTTCCAAAAAATTTTTTTTGTTTTTTTTGTCATTTCAATACTGATTTGAGATTTGTCAAACCTCCTTTGAGCTTGAATACCCAACTATAGCTGATATGCAAATTTTTTGACCCCCTTGGGATATCCTTAAGACCCATATATCCTCAGCCCCGAGCCCCCTAGTTCACAATATACAGAAAACAAGTGGCCAAGTTCGAGATTGAAGCCCTGTGATGAGATGAACTTCTGAAAAGCTTAGTTTGACTAAAACTCGTAAAAGTAAACAGATTTTGTTTTTACAGATTTTGTTCATCTGGCTCCAGATTCTCAGAAATCGTGACCAAAGTATTATTCTCTTAGGGCAAATAGAATCCGCCTATTGTTCTGTTTTTGAAAAATGGAGAACAGGGGGGAGTACGTTGAAAATGTGGAATTTTCGAAAATCTGGAATTTACGATTTTAGGAGTGGAGTCGGTCGGGAGTGATGTGTAATAACGAGCGGAATTGGAATTTTCGCGTGAAAATTCCGGAAGTGGAAGTGGGAGTGGAATTTTCAAAAAAAAATTTTTTTTGAGTTAGGGAGTGGAATCGATGGGGGATGATATATAAATGAGAGTGGAAGTGGAATTTTGCCCCCAAAATTCCGGAAGTGGAAGTGGGAGTGGAATTTTCAAAAAAAAATTTTTTTTGAGTTAGGGAGTGGAATCGATGCGGGAGTGGGTATAACAACGAGCGGAATTGGAATTTTGCCCCCAAAATTCCGGAAGTGGAAGTGGGAGTGGAATTTTCGAAAAAAAAATTTTTTTGAGTTAGGGAGTGGAATCGATGGGGGATGACATATAAAAGGGAGTGAAAGTGGAATTTTGCCCCGAAAATTACGGAAGTGGAATTGGGAGTGGAATTTTCGAAAAAATTTTTTTTTTGACATGATACATGATCAAATGTCAGTTTTTTGAGGGGATTTCAATGGTGCTATTCAAAATTTTTTTGGCAATCATAATCCACGTAAAAAATTTGCATAAATAATTTTTTTTCTTTATTCTGTCCTTTTTGGTCATTTTTTTATTTTTAAAAGATTTTGGCTGCTCCCTTTTTTTCTCTTTGTGGTTTTTTAAATTGCGCAAAATTTTTTTCTTCTTTCGTCAAAGAAG
>JAMRXY010000247.1:0-51747 GCA_024447195.1 Panagrolaimus sp. LJ2414 | reverse complement strand
ATTTTTTGGGATTTGTTGTGCATTATTTTGTTTTGGTCATGCACAAATTCTCCATAAATTATATGAACTTTCCAAAATATAACTTACAGTTAAAGTAGCTTTAATCGTTGCATCTTTTTGCCACATCCTCATAAAAGCAATGCATTTCAGATGCAGAATGTAAATAAAATTGTAGCACATATCCGAATTTTACCGAAGTTGAACCATATTTTGTATAAATTGAAAGTCCAAAACAACAATTAACAAAAATTCCAAACACTAACAAAACTTTTAACAGCCACATCATCACCACCACCATTATCATCAAAAAAATAAAATAAATTTAATCAAATAAAACTTTGATTTTTTTGCTGCAAAGACTAAATTTCCACGTTTTTACATTGAGAAATTACACATATAATTTTTTTAACTACAATTGAATATAATACAATTCAATGCTTTTTTTTGATTTATTTTTGATCAATAATTTTTTGCCTCCAACTAGACGACTCCCGACTCTCTTCAAAAAAAATTGCTTATCAAAATGCTGCTTGCTTTTTAACATTTTTAATCGCCTTCCCTTTTTTTCAATGTTTTTTTTTTTTGAATTTTTGGAACCACGTGAAAAAAAAAACTTTTCCCCCTTTTTTTATAAAGTTTTTGGAAGTGTGTTTTTTCTAACACACTATTTTTACGATCAATAAAAATAAATGGTTTTTGTTGATAATTTTTGTAATCAGTGATAAAGCATTGTTTATGCCAAAAAATAGTTGCCCTTATGAGTTAAACACCTTTGAAATTTTTGTTTCTAAAAACGTGTACTGTATTGGGATGCTTGGGAGTTTTAAAACTACAGTAATACGCTATTGTATGATAGTTTTGAGAAAAAGGATATGGTAATCAATTACAATTTTATTTTTAATCAGGAAATTGTTCTTTATGGGATAAATAAGGTTGTGTCCACATCTGACACCGCGTTTTTTAAAAATTTTCAAGCCTCTTTCCATCATATTTTTTCTTTGATGTTTGCCGCTTTTAAGGTTAATATCAAATTTTGGCTTACCCTCTCCAACCAGGGCCGTATTTAGGAGGGGGGCATTCGATACCTGTGACCCCCTCAAATCGAGGAAAAACTTTTGATCTTTTGCCGCTGCCAAGTTAAGGCGGCAAAAGATCAAAGGCGTGCTTCCTCCATAATGAAAATGTCCACTCCGAAGTTTTTTCTGCCTACGCTCGTGTCTCCACCAGTTAAATCACCAGGCTTCAGATTTCGATAATCGCTTAATTAAAATTTTACAGTAGCCAGGAAGTAGAAAACGTTACAAATAAACGTTATGTTCATTTAACATGAGGGAACTTTTCGCCAAAGCGTTTATTTTTTTTAAAAATAAACGCTTTTCAATAAAATGAGAAAGAGAAAAATATTTTGTGATTACTTTCTCAAATTGCAACCTCGTATTTAACAAATTGTATTTTATTAAGACAAAAATTGTTTAAAAATATATAGAATCAACAAAAAAAATTTAAAGTGAAGAAAGTGAAGAAGGAATTGTTATATTTGGAAGGGCACGTTGAAGCTCAACAACACATTTTCCAATCATTGATGAACCCGTTGAACCAGATTTTGGACATAAATTTTTAGCTCGATGACATTCATCAAAAATAATAAATCCATCATATTTTTCACCAAACCATTCAATAAGTTGTTGCAGACGACTTTCACCAGCTTTTGATTTCCCCACCAATGAAGCATACGTTGCAAACATAATACCTTTTGAAGCTGATTTTTGTTGATCTTTAATACTGCCATATTTGAATTTAGATAAATGGTGAACAGGGCAATAATCTTTTCCAGCAACATCTTCAAGATTTCGTTGGCTATCAAATCTTAAATCAGATGATACACTTAACCAGCTTGATCGTCTTCTTTTAAGCTCATAATTATGCACAATAATTCCAGTAATTGTTCGGCCCTTGTCTACACCAGCTCCATCACCTATAAAAAATACAAAAAATGAAGTTTAATGATAAAAAATAATTTAAAATACCAATAAGAAATCCTTTTCTCAAGCCATTTGGTAATCTTTGTTCATAACTTTGACAGGCATAAATAATAGCTTCCATTTGTACACATGATAATGAACCACTATCAATCTATGCTTTTGGAATTGAAACATTCAAGTAAAACATCTGGCGGTTCGACAGCATTCATCGCTGCTGTTTCAACAATTGTATGAGGATGTGGACCACCAGTTCGAACTTTTCGTGGAAAACATTCTACAAATATTGAGCTGCTGATAACTAAAAGGATTAAGATACATAGTGATAATGGATAAGGATTGTAAAACATACTTGTACACCATGATCTATTTGCTCTTCATTTTCAGATGACTGCGGTTTTGGAGGAGGAAGTATTGCACCATTGCCATTTTGAGGTTGTATTTGAGCCATTTATAGATGATAATAATTAAAGCAATAAAATAATATTTTTCTTGCATGAAAGAAGGAGCAAGTAGTCGTATGTAGCGAACAGCACTCCGCCCCACGGAACAAAATGCGGAGTTGCTTTTCTTTTTCGCCTTCGGTTGTCATCTGAAAAATTTAAATAGCGAAATTCACTCATTAATTGAAGAAATATTATTAATAACATAATACAAAAAGCGGCATGATATATGTATATATATATATATATTTACAAATTTGATGGAAAGAAAAGAAAGCTTGATGGATCAACAGCTTTGGCAATATGTGACATCGTGCTATCCTTGAGTTTATTTTTTTGAAAATAAACTCAAAAAAAATAAACGTTACGTTCACACTAAACATAGAAACGTTTTTTTTGGCGTTTGTTCTTTTGCGTTTATTTCGATGACTTTTTCTACTTCCTGCAGTAGCCAAAATTTTAATTGATTTAAGTCAATATTTGAATCCAAATTAATTGACCTTTTTTGTACTTTTTATTGCTTTATGTTTTTTTTGACAAAAGGGATTAACAATTTTTTTAAGCTGGAAGATAACAACATTTTACCATCATTTTTTTGCTTTTCTTGATTACTTTCTATCTTAATTGATGGGTAGCAGCTTTTTTCCATAAATTAAAAGTTGCTGTTTCTGCAAAAATAACTATATTTTTGTGGGTAATTAAAGTAAGGGAATACTTTTACAAAGTCTAAAAATTATTACCGTAACCATTTTAACATTGTCAAAGTTTTTAATTTTTTCCTAAAAAGTAGCTATTATTATTTTTTTCTCCAATTTTTGCCATTTCCATCACATTTTTAATTATTTCATTTTTCCACCACACCCCTGGAAAAAGTGTTTCTTCTTCTTCCATTTTTAGTATTTTTTTCCTCCAAATTATCTCCTCTTTTTTGGTTGCTAATTAACATTTTTTTCTGTTTTGTTTTGTTCCA
The DNA here is from genome assembly GCA_024447195.1 of Panagrolaimus sp. LJ2414. Taxonomy (NCBI): domain Eukaryota; kingdom Metazoa; phylum Nematoda; class Chromadorea; order Rhabditida; family Panagrolaimidae; genus Panagrolaimus; species Panagrolaimus sp. LJ2414. Next base: position 48,355 of record JAMRXY010000247.1, on the reverse strand, counting down.
AGAATTAAATGAAGAAGAAGAAAAAAACGTGTAGGAAAAAAGCAATTGACGCCTCTTTTTTGTTGTTCCTTGCAAGATATAATTACTTTTTTTTATATCCCCAATTGGATTCCATTTTTTTGGATATAATTTTGGATGATAAAAATGGGAAATTTGAGAGGGCGTTTTTGTTTTTTTTGTTGAATTAATTATTAATTAATGAAACGTTGGATATTGTATTTTTTGTTGAAGATAATAATTAAAAAGTCTGTAAGGTAGGGGGAAAATTATGTCTTTTCAAATATTAGATTGGAGGAGTATTTATTAGGGAATATTTGAATACAAAAGGTAATGTGTTTTAACAGGTACAAATTATAACAATTCTAATTGGGTTTTTTTAAGTTGTTTTAAAGAATTAGATACGATTCAAGTTTCAAGATACGATCCATGATGCTTGAATCGTATCTTGAAACGAAAAAGAATCATGCGTTAGGGCACGAATAAATTTATTATTATTAAAAAGAACACTAAAAAACATTGTGTCATGACACAATTCAGGCATCAGGGGCAGCTTAATAAAAAATAGTGTCAAATAGCTCACCTCATTTATTTTTCATTTGCGTGGACAAACTTGAAGATAAAGGTTGCAATCGATATTGGGTTGTTGAAATAAAATTTGCATAGAAGAAGAAATGTCAAAATATTGAATCTGGCCTTCTCAAAACAGGCATAAAAATGTCATGACATTTCTTTAAGAACTCCAAGGATACCAGTTTTGTTTAATTTAGAAATCTGAATCCTCAAAATAGCTATTAGTTTCCTTTTTTGTGTTTTTATCTTTTGTCATCGATCAAAAACGCATGACTTTCCATTTGTTATTTCGTTAAAGCTTCGATTTTAATTAATAGGGTTTTGAACGTATTTTTTCTAGGAAAGTTATAAAAACACACAAGCTTTCAGATATTTTTAACAGAACACATAATTTTGGAAAACATTGAAAAAATAAAACATTTAAAAAGATTTTTTTTATCACTGTTCAGCCTCGAAAGATGTAGTAAGAAGAGAGTTGCACTGAATTTGAATAATTGGAAAAAACAGGACTTTGAAAAAGTCCTGTTTTTTTCTAAGAAAAACCTTTGTTTCATTCATTCTCACACATTTTTTTATCACATAGTTGTTGCTCGAAGAAAATTAGCGTCATTCTGATAAATCTGCCAAATTCACTTTATTTCATTCACAAAAAATATCTTACTCAAATATCCACTTTTTTAAAAAATCTTGTTACTTCCCATTCGTTTTCTTACAATCAACATCATTGTTTTACATGCTACAAATTTCTTCTTTTTTGTTATAATTTAATTTATCAAAGATGAAGCAAAAAAGAAAAAAAGAAGATTTTTGAAAAAAGGATTCTTTTTTTCGTGCAACAAAACTCACGTCATTTTTTTTTGAATCCTTGCAATAATTTAATTTTTGGATTTTTTGTTAAATTTCAAGCCCTTCTGTTTTTTCTCTCCTGGCAGAATGAAATCAATTTTTCATTCTTTGAAAAAAATTTAAATATGTCATTTTTTGAATGAATGAAAATTTTTGAAAGCAAAAAATTTGAAGTCTTTCATTTTTTGTGTGCCATTGTTGTTTTTATTTGTGCCATAATTTGTCTTTTGTGTTTTTTAAAATTCATTTTGGAAAAACATGTCATTTACACTTATTTTACACTTACTTACACAGCATGACAAAAAGCAAAACTTTTGAAAAATTGAAGAAAAAAGTTGTGTTTCTTTTGTCCAGTTTAGGCATCCATTGTTCTCGAAGAAGAATACAAAAAAACAACTTTGTTTCTAAAAACCCCACGCGTTTTTATGCCCTACTTTTTTCAAAAGATGCCAAAAATGGAATGTTTCAATTTAAAAATGCTAAAAAAAGATTTCAAAAAGCAAAAAGGATATTGCTACTGTAATCATATCAAATATCTTCAAAATACGGGTTCAATATTTGAAATTAAAAGTGGCATCTGTCATTTTTCGATCCCTGATTTTCAGGTTTGGGCAACATAAACCTGAAAATCATTGTTCTTTTTGTCGAGACAAATTTATCAAATGAGCTTTCGTTTTGAGACCGAAAAGAATAAAGTACTAGATTATTCGCCTTTCTTAAATTTTTGTTTGGTTGAAATCCATCAAAAAAATATCTAAATTAAATATTGATTTTTCGTTCAAGCAAATAGTTTGCTATTTTTTGTTTTGAATTTTTTAACGGACCCTGATTTGCCTGAATTTTACCTATAAAGAAAACAAATTTTTCCGATTGTTTTATTTTTTCGCCATCAGTTATTTTGTTACGAAATTCCGGAAGGTCAAAAATGCATCAATGAACTTCAAGAAATGTTATCTTTATCACAGAAATGCGTATTTTTGATTTTTGATGAAGTTTTCCAAAATTTGTAACTCCTGATTTGCATAATCTCGCTGAATCCATTATTTTTGGCTTTAATGAATTTTCTTAGAATTCTACAATTTTTATCTTTAATTACGAAAATTCGCCCAACATTCTTTAATTATTTCTTTTTTCCCCCACATTCTTCTTCTTTGCACTTTTATTTTCGCGCCATCATTCACAAACTTATTTTTTCATAACTTTTTTCTGTTATCAATTATTCCACGTCAAAAGGAAGAAATTTTTGTTTCAAACTTTTTTATTATTCTTCATTTTTTTATGCTACATTATTTTGCTTCTTCTTTTTCTTTTTTGATTGAAAACTTACGTCATCATTATTGAGATGGAACGATGGCACTTAAAAGAAGAACAATTGTTTCATTTTTCTTTCTCTTCTTTTTTCCTGCAGGGGAGGTTTTGGTTTAAAAAAATGAATGAATGATAACATTTTCTCACACATTTTTGTGTGACTGAGCACATGCTTAAAAGTCATTCATCATTTTTGTGCTTTAAGGGGTTTTGATTTGTTCAAAAAAGCTTTGAAAATGATAGAAAAAAAATTGAACAGATGTTCTTTAAACACTATAAAAATTTAAAGTTTGTGGTTTTAGAATTTTGTATTGATGACGGCATTACCTGTTTAAGGGATAATTCGCGGAAATATTTGTCAAGATTTTTCGGGATGGCCAAAATGTCCCAATTATTTTATGAGTATCATTCAACTATCAATTTTCACGCCTTTGTTGAACTTTAAATACCGTTAAAAATCCAAGACAAATTTTTTGACGAGTGAACATGAAATTTGCATAAATATTAAATAAAACGTTTTCGTATATCTTATCAAACTTTTAAAAATTCAAAAATTTGCATATAAAAATACACCATTTCCTTTCTAGCATTATCATTTGACTAGAATAAATTATGCAAATTTTTGTTATCCTGAAAAGCAAAACATGTAAATATGCAAATTTAATGTTCGGGGAACTTCTTTAGTCCTAAAATTTTAAATACTAAAATCACAACATTCATCTATAAAAAATATTCAACCCCTTCCTTTTGAATCCAAAAATGAACACATCTTTTTTTGTGTGTTTTAATCAAAAAACCATTGTATAAATCAAACGATTTTGCCGATTTATGACTCCCTTGAGTTCAGACAAAAAAAAAGATAAACTTTTTTAAAGCAAAAAAATATGATTTTTAATCGTTTTTTTTTCTTGTCTTCCAATCTGTCATGCAAAAAAAGAAAAAGCAAGCTTGAATAAGGAAGCTTTTCTTAAACCATATTTTTTCTGCAAAAAACACCAAAAAAGCTTTTTTTCGTGACAAATGTTAAAATTATTTTTTTCCGTGTTGGACTTTTTGCTTGCCTTTGGGGATTTGTAGTTTTTTGATTATTTGGTTTTTGATGGAATTTTCGTTATTCAAATGTGTAGTTTTTTAGAAATTATTAATGAGATTTGGAATTCATTAAAAAACTGTTATTTTGGACGTTAAAAATAATAAAACTAAAAGCTAAATAATTTTATAAATATTTTTTAAAAGTACAAATTTATTGTTCACATTAAAAAGTCAGTGACAAATCTTTTTTATTTGAAAGAGGATTTGTCTAGACATTTTTAATTACCCAGACAAAAATATATGCATCTTTAGCTTTTTATTGAACAAATTTTTAAATATTTCAAAAAGGGAAGAAATTTTAAAATGTTAATAAATTTTTTCTTCAAATTTTTGTTTCATTTATGGTAATTTTAGTAGTACGAAAAATTAATACATTTTGAAATGTTGCTCATATCCATGATCCCTGAAATTTTGAAATCAAACAATGAAAGAATGTTTCTTTGTTTGATTTCAAAATTTCAGGGATCAGGGATATCGGAAGTAGGGAAGGTGCGGGCGCATGCGCCCGGTCTTTTGCGCCCGAGCGCGCCTGGGCGCGCCCGTTTTTTGCGCCCGGACCAAAAATTTTTAATCTTAAAAATTTTAAGAAAAGTGTTAAAAACTGATTATTTTAAGCATATTTTTTTAAACCTACCCAAAAAAGTAATAACTTAAAGACTAAACCTGTTTATACTTATCAGGTTACTGTATTTATCAGGATTTACAGTAATCCAAAAATACTATATTTTCTTAGTTTGCGTTTTTTATCTTTAGAAACTACTCTAATATTTTATACATTCAAAAACAAGTTTTAATAACGACAAAAAAGCCAAAAAACACCAGTTTTTTAAGGGTTTCTGAAAAAACATCTAGTACATCTCAATTTTGAGGTTACGGGCGCCCGCGCCAGCGCGCCCGACTTTTTCAGATTTTTGGGCGCGCCCACATCCCTAATCGGAAGTATTGCTTAATGTATCAATCCATACGGTTCAATTACTAGTTTCATTAATGTTCCTAATTTGTAAAAATTCAATTTTTACGTTATCAGTCTTTGTGATTTTAAGTGTGGGTTTGTGTCATTTTGAAAAAAAGCTAAAAAATTTCGCACATTTTTAATTATAAAAAAAGAACTGAAATCCCTTTCATGCGACATTCCAATGCCAATGTCACATGAAACACGAAAAAAAAGGCAAAAAAAGGAAGAAGACATATTTCAAGAGATTTTTTTTCTTCAAAATAAATTCATTCATGCTTTTTCTTGAAGCACTAAAAAGCAAAAATTAACAAAAAAAGTGTTTGCTTTTCATTCACCTCAAAAACCCCCCTCCAAAGGTTCACTCATTCAAATTTTTTTGTTTCATGGAAAAAAACAGAAAATTCTAATTTCAAACACGAAATGGCGAAGGGTTTCTAGTGGGACAAAAAAGAGGGTACATTTTTGCACAAATTTTTGGACACTTTTTTTTTTAATTGTGTCAGGATGTGTTTTGTCACAATTTTTTGGATGTTCTGTTCTTTTTCTCTCTGAGAAAGTAAATTTTTATGGTTCTAGTTTGCCATCTCTTTTTTAAAAGGATTTCAAAAAGCTGCACGATTACAAAACAGAGTGTTCTGCTTGAAATTTTTCGTGAAAATGCAAAGTTTCTTGTTTAATTTTTTGGGCTCTTTTAAAACTTTTAAAATGCATGGATTTATTTGCATAAACTTTTTTCAACTAGAAAATTTTGAAATTTTGCAGGCTTTATATCCGGTTCTGAAATTTGCATAAATATTAAGCTGCGAAATACGATAATATTTTATTTAATTTGCATAAATTATTGCAATTTCATAAAACTAAGATAGCAGTGACCAAGGATTTATGAAATCCAATCCTTTTTTAGTCCTTCATTTCTTTGGTTTTCGTTTCCTGTACTTTTTCTTTATTCAAACAAAACAAAAATTTTGAAACCCTTTTTTTCATGTCTGGTACGTTTCCCTATTCAAGCATGTGTGACTAAATTTCAAATTTTCAACATTCTTAAAAATATTTTCTTATTTTTTTCATTCTTTCACCCCTTTTTTAGACCTATATTTTTGTTGTTGAACATCCTAAAATTCCATCTTCAAACATTTTTGAGACTCATTGTTATAAAAAAAAATTTGAGAGTGTACCTTATTTTTGTATTTTCACCATTCTTGACCTTGTTAAACCTCAATTTTTTAGTGCTTATCTAAAAAATCTATTTCTTTTTATTATTTGCCCTCTTTTCTTCGTTCACATTTTGAAACAGAATTTTAAAATAACAGCTTATTTTTTGCATTTTTTTGCGGCAGCTTTGATCTTTTAAAATGCTGAAATGCCATGAATCATTTAAAAAAATGGTATATGATTTCTGAGCTTTTTTCTTGTTATTGTTCAATAACCATTTTGTTGCTTTTATCTTTTGTGTTGATCAAAAGTATGCATTGATTTGTTATATTATTTGTAGACAGACTGTTTGTAAATGATTCACTTTTTACAAAAAATTTTGTTGAAGAAAGATGATTATTTTTACATCGATTACCGATCATCTTTTTTCAACAAAAATAAATCAGATTTTCGTGAATTTCATCAAATTTTTTTGATCTAAATCTCCATGTCAAATTTCAAAAGTTGTTAACATTGTTTATGGCGTGATATTATGCAAATTTGCATAACTATTGAGACTATCTCTTACATGGATATAAATATTTTCTCGAAAATTCTGGAGTAAAATTCTTAAAAATTTTCGAAGAAATATTTATTTTTTGAAGGAATTAGGCTCAATGGTTTTGCAAATTTGCATAATATCATTTCGTGATTTTGTCCACATCTTTCTGGGCTACTATTTTTTTTAATTTTTTCAAATTTTGGGCTTATTGATTTCTAAGCTTAAATTTAAACATTTTTTTCGATCCCTTTCATTTTTTGTTGCCTTAAGGCATTGCGTTTATCTGCCCTTAAAGTATGCTGTTTTTATTGTTGTCAATTCTAAGTCAAACCAGCACAAAAAAAACGGAAGCAAAATTTTGTTTTTAACTTTGAAGTTTAAACAATATTTTGTTTTTTATTGCTTCCCCAATACCATATGTCATTGTTTTCTAAGAAGAAAAGCAAAAAAAATAGTCTGCTTTTTTATTATATGGGTTTTTAGGCTTTTTTTCTAAAAAAAGTTGCCAACAGGAAACGGCAGCCGCAGAAACAAAAAAAGAAAAAAATCGGCATAAGTTTTTTTTATCTTTTATGATATGAGATTATTGTTATAATAATAAAAAATGAGAAAGGAAACAATGTGGGATAATATTATATTTTTTATATCCCATTTTTAAAGATAACTTTAGAAAAAAATGTTTTTAATGTTCACCGCCTGAGGAGTGCCATTGATGTTATTGTCATTGCTTTCAAATTCAGCTGGCTGCTGTTTTTGAAGATAATGATGCCATAGTTTTTAGCCCAGAGACAAAGAAAGAAAGCTTACAATATTTCTTTTTTTTGTTAATAATTCTTTCGAAAAGAAAACCGAAGCTTGCATTTTTATAATGTAAAGGAATTAAGGCGATGAAAAAAGGGGGAAAAAAATGAAATTTGTCCTCATCAAAGTTGAAGGAAGGTGGGCAGATAGATAGTGTGTTTTTGATCGGCATTTTTGAAAATTTTTTGTTGATTTGAAAATTGTATGTACAATTTCATTGTCTTCAACAGTAAAAAACATATACGTGTATGTGCATGTTTGTTAAAACCACAGAATTTGTGGCAATTAAATTCCCGCAAAGGGGCATATTTCTTCGTTGACCGTAACCAGCATCTTCTTTTTCTGCATTAACTTTGCTGCAGGATGAACAACACTTTTCTACAGGCCTAAGCTCTTGATAATCTAGGATAGATGTGTCAATGACAAACATTTTCTCCACTTTTTGCTGACAAATTTTCGATGACAATGACTCACATTTGCATTGAACACCAAGTGCTTCTATGTTCATCCATGAAACAAAAAATTATGTGTGTGCTTTTTTATGTGTTTTGTTTCATCTTTTTTTCTTCCAGCATTGTAATTGTTGTTGTTCGTTGCCTGGCGGTTTGTGTCTTCTTCTTCTTTTTTTTGTTCTTCTTCTTCATTTATTGGCAGCATCCTAGGAGTCGTTATTGCCATGGCAGAAAAACAAAAGAGATGCTCGTTTGTACAACTTTCTTCAAAAAAAAATTGCTTTGAAAAACGGATGCAACCAACTTGCTGCCTACTAAAACTGCCATAGCTCCCACATGAAAAAAACTTTCATTCAAAAAAGAAGAAGAACTTCAGCGGCAAAAAAAGAGAGAAAGAAAGCTGGCTGGCAGAATGGGTTTTTGCTTGTTTCAAACCCGTCATTTTTCTTCTTCCTTTTTTCTTTATTGAAACCAACGTCAGTCAGTCGAGAGAAAAAAAGTCATGTTGCCTTTTTTTGAGAGGGATCTTCTTTCCCATCTGCCGCATCCCACCGACCAACCATAATAAGTCCCTTTTTTTCACTGCCATTCACTTTTAGCTCCTTTCTTTTTCTCTCTATCCCCCTTCATAGAGCACAACCACCAGCTTAAAAGCCATAACCTCAAGAAGAAATCTTTGTTCTCTTCTTCGTTTTTGCCTTCCTTAAAGCTATATTGCCAACCCCCAAAAATTTTTCCATATGCTATCTTTAATTTTCTCTTTTCTTGACTACTTCTTTATTCATTAAAAAAGCTTTTTTTAATTTTTTTGACTTTTTTGTTTTCATTTTTATTCAAATATTTTCTAAAAAATCTACAAGGAAAACTGTCAAAAAAAACTACTTTCTTGGAAATGGCACCTTTTTGCCTGCATACATCTGGTTTTGGCACTTTTTTTAGATCTCTTGAAAATGAAACAGAAATTAATTATTTTTTATGCGTCTAAATTTATGCATATTTAATTTTATCTTCTTTTATAATTTTAATGGAGGCGGTGTTTTACATTGTTTTTTGTTTCTTGAGTCTCGTAACGAAAATAAATTTGAATGAATTTGTTTCGACAATAAACCTTAATTGTCAAGTTCACGCTGCAAAAACATGAAAATGAGGGATCACAAGGGCGCGTAACAGCTGCCTGTTTTTATCATTTTTTCACTCATGTCACTGATTTATGCAAATTTAGCTTTCTTTTTTTCTCTGAAATAATTGATCTCTCAAAATCCAAAACGTATCTTTTTTAAAATTTATGAACTTTTTAAAATGTTAAAAAATGATGACTACAATTTTTTTAATTTAATACCTTCTTCAACAACAAATAATAACGTTAATCCCATTCATTAAATTTCTTAAATTTAATTAATTTTTTTTATATCCATTTTTAATAATAAAAATGTTTACAACAAACAAAACAATTTTAATCCTGTTTTTTTCATTGCAATAAAAATTAATGTTCTTTTTAATTAAATTTATGAGATTAATAAGAGCATTTTATATGTTGTGTTTTGGGTATTTTTTAATTTATTTAAACATTAATAAATATCGGAACATATGATAGATTAACATTTTTAAACAATCTTTGTGGTGAGTAATAACAATTCATAATAATTTAATCTTCAATTTATATCAAATTAATTGTAGTGGATTTAATATCTGGGATGTTTACGAAAAAAATAGGATAAAAGTGATTATAAAAGCTATCTTCTCCATCCCGTTTTCTTTCATTTTTGGCAAAAAAGTGTTTAAGAAATTGTAGCTCCAAAGCGAATGTTGAATCTGAAGTGAATAAAAAGTTGCTTACAAAAAATTGTTAGAAATATGATTTTAATATTTTCATTATTGTCTGGGGACTCCATGATATGCAAATTTGTTTGGCTTTATGTTTTTCCATCTATCGTGATTTCGAAAATTTATCCGCTTTAAAACCACTGAGTTTTTCAAGTTCTTCAAAAAAAAGGTTTAAAAATTTTAAATTTTGAAAATTTGCATAACTCTTAAATTTTCAAAATTTGCATATTCCGCGGTTTTAAAATTTTATAAAATTTGCATATTTCATAACCTTTCTTTATCCCACGTTTAATCTCTTTTTTAATCTTCCAAAATTTTTCAATGCCATTCTTTTTGTCATCTTTTTTTCATTTTCTCTATTTCCAGTTTTGGCATGTCTCTTCTCTGTCTTCTTTTTTTTATTTATTTACAAAGAAAAAACCGTATGCTTGCTTGATTGCTTGTCTGCTTCTTCTTTTTTCTTTCATTATTATTCATTCATCCCTTTTTTTCTTCTTCTTCGTTTTTCATTCTTTGCCTTTTTATCTTTCCCATGGGGAATCAAAAATTCTAGCTGCAATGGATATATTTATATTTTCCCTCTTTTTTTTGTGGTGGCATCACAAAAATCTCCTCCTACACACTTTTTTAAACATGGAAAAAGAAAGGGCGAGAAAAAAATTTCGCGCGCATCAGTCTTTTTTTCTCTCTCTTTTTCCTTGAAAAATGAATAATACTTGCTTCTTTTTTTGCTTCTTTTTGCTTCTTCAGGGTTTTGTCATCATCATTATTACTACTACTGCTGTTATTCTCTTAGGGGATGTTTTATGTGTTTCTTTTTGAAGACCATAAAACAATGTTAAAAGAGACAGCGGTTTACTTACTTTTTTCGCATCCCTGAATTTCAGATTTGTGCATCATGAACCTGGCAATCAGGGTCTTTTTATCGGCGCAAATTTATTCAAATTTTTTTTCGTTACTAGACCCACCAAAATGGAAAACACACGTAAAGCACGTATTTTTTTCACGTTTTGGGGTCTTTTAGCGAAAATAAATTTGAATAAATTTTTCTCGATAAAAAGACCCTGATTATCAGTTTTATGATGCACAAACCTGAAAATCAGGGATCTTAAACATAAGTAATCCGCCGCCCCCTTAAATGACCATAAAACAATGTTGAGCATGAAAATGAGAGCAGCAAAGATAATGTTTCTTTCTGTATAAAAATAGCGTAGAATAGAAAAGCATAGAACAGAATTGAGTAGCTAGCTGAACATTGAAGGGTTAATAGTTCGTAAAAAAAAGTTAGAAAGAATGAGTGATGAAAGATGTTTTTCAACTTTTAAAGAAAAAAACACTTTTATGGTCTTTTTTTGTTCTCTCTATTTTTATGCAAAAATACATTTAACATTTTTTATATGCTCTTTTAAAGCGAACAATAAAAAATGGGGAATTTTGTTAAAATTGGATTATCTTTATCTTTTGTTAAGCATGAAAACAAAAATTTATTTTTAGTTTTTGAATATCTTATTTTTAGTTCAATTTTTATAGAAACTTGAGATACAAGATTTTGAATTTCAAAACAGGGTTTTAGGATTTTATTTCTTGAATTTTTTGATAGAATTTTGTTTTACAAAGCAGACCAAAGTTACACTAAGGATGTCCGCAGGGTAGGACACTATAGGTACATGCCCCTTTTGAGTTCATATAAATCCCTTTGATCTTTTTCCACCATCGGCACAAGATCAAAGGTATTTGAAATTGTTTCTACCTCCTCTAAAATAAAGTGCTACTGACGTTCTTGTTCATCTAAATTAGCTTTTATGCAAATTTGGCTTTATACGATCACGTTTTTGTTCGTATTTTTCGCACTTTTAAGAACTTTTTAAAAATTTTGTAATGCTAGGAATTGAAAATTTACGGAGTACTATAATAATGAGTTTCTATATGCACAAGGCACTGCACAGATTTATACACTACTACCGTATCCTTGAATTAAACGAATATACAAATTTTCTTTCAATTTGTTGAATCATCAGTTTTGTTTAAGTTTTACGTAAACTGTTTTGTTCTTTAAAATTTTATTGTTTATTGTTTACCATTTTTCTTGTCTATTACAAATTTTTCATCAAGATTCTCCCTTTTTTGCCATGAAAAAGGCAAACAAGGAATCTTTCAAAAAAAACTCTTTCCCTTTTTTTCAAAAAAAGACAAAAAAAATATTCACTTTGAAATCTGTTTTTAACATTTTTATGTCCCCAAAATTACTGCTAATTTTAGTAACCTTCTTCCTTTCCTTTCTTTCTTTCCTTTTCATGAGTCGTCTGCATTTTATTTCATTTTTTTTATTTTCCAACGGCCTTTTTTTTGTTAACAGTGTCCCCAAAAAGCAAAATTCTTTTTTTTAATACTTTTTCCGTGAAAAATAAAATTTATAATAAAAAAAAGTGAAAAAATAAAATGGAACAGCTGCAAAAAATAAGCTTTTATATTTTATTCTAAAATTCTAAAATGGCAAATGACCCTGTTTTTTTATATATCTAAAAATAACAATTTATGTTTTTGGAAGAGATAGAAAAAAATATATGTAATTTCAGTATTTTTTGGGCATTAGTTTTTTCTTTCAATGAATGAAAATGCCATCAAAATTATATTTTCAGGCAATGGCACGGGCAGAAGAAGAAGAAGCTTTGTATATTTCTTTCATTTTGGTTGTCACCAGCTTTTTGTGGCAGAAAAAATAAGTAGAAATGTATCGTGTCAAAAACATATTTTTTAATATTTTTAAAGAAGAAAGACTTTTCCTTTCTTTGGCATGCCGAATATGCGTTAGTTATAATATTATAAAATGTGGCACGCAGCTACCAATAAAGGAGATACAAAAAAAGTAGCAATTTTTGAAAGCTTTTAGGAGGCTTTTTAATGAACTTTGTAAATTTTGTAAATTCTGAATCGCAAAAAATGAAGTTTATCAACAACTTTAAATTTTTCTTCCAAATTTGGCGACCTCTTAAATACTGTTTTTGTTTTAAAAACTTGACCCGCAATTATCTCTTGAAGAGAACGGCGTCCTTTTTGAATCTTTTTTGTTTTAAGATACAATTTCCATTTTGTCATTTTCTATCATAAAAATACCATCGCCGAAGAGTAAAAAAGAAGCATCATCGCTGCCACCAGCGGCATCCTTTTATCTTCAGCATAACCCTTTGAACTGTTTGAAATGCCTGAAAATTGTACAATTGAGGCGTTAGCGCTGACTTTAAAAAATCTCTAGAAGAGCCTGTTTTTCTTAATCTTTTTATGCAAATTTTTTGGGTTTTGGCATTTATATTTTTCAATGATAAAACCAAATTAGGAACTATCAATAGTTTTTTTGAATCATATTTTGCTCGTTTTTAAATTTTTTAAGCCGCTTCATTTCTTCCCAACAATCTCACCTTTCTTCCAAGAATTTTTTCGTTCTCACTTTTTTTAATATTTTCTGTTATTATTTTCACAGATGAAAGAAAAAGAAGTAAGTGTTCGCGAAAAAGATGACGAAGCTGCATGTGTACATGTAGCATATTTTTTTGTTATCATTTGCTTGCCTCTTTAAACATTCATAAAAAGAAAGCAAAAACCAGGCATGAGAAAACTAACTGACTCAAGAAAGGGGAGAAAAAAATATGCCAGAATGAACACTTTCTCTCTTCAGGCGATTCCACCATTTTTTTAAATACTTTTTCGATGCTTTTCCTCTTTTTCCGATTCCGAAAAAATAAGAATAACTTCTTGAAATATTATTGTTCATTGAGGCGAATAAACAAAAGAAACAATTTTTTTTATGAAAAAATCTCGCTTAAAAATAATATATTTTTTTTGTTTATTAGCAGCAAAAAAACGATAGAAAAAATTTTAAGAAGGAAGAAAGAAAGAAAAACGGAAGTTTAAAAAAAAATTAGAAACACAGGAAAAAAAACGAATGTCAAATTCAGAAGAAAAAGAAAAAGAAAAAAGGGAATCTTTAAGCCTCTGAAATTTTCCTTCTTTGTTTTTCTCGGTATTTCAAAAAAAAATTTGTTTTAATTTTCAGTAATTTTTTTTTCATTCGTTTTTTTACGTCACTGAAATTTTATTTCATTGAACACTTTTAAAAAATTGAAGGAAAAAAACAACTAAAAATTGTTTCTTATTTTTTATTAAAAATTGAAAATAGATTTATTAAAAACATGTATTTTTATGTGAAAGTAATTAGACTTTTAAATAGGAAATTGGGCGATAATTTTGAGGGGGTTACAAAATTTATTATTTATTTATGTATGTATTTGATATATTTAAGGGTTTTAAAAAGAAAATGAGTAGTTTTGAATTGAATAAATTTTAATAAGCTTTATTTAGGGATGGTTTATGTAGAGGGAGAAGAGAGAAAATGGAAAAGAATGAATGTAAAAATGTTGAAATCAAAATAAAGATTTTAGAACTACGTAAAAATGTTTCTAATTTAGTTTTTCTGATTAAAATTTGCATAGAAATAATATAAGTAAACAGTAAAAACCGAATTTAAAGAAGCTTACTTTTTAAACGAATATGCAAATTTTTGATTACAAACAAATTTGCATAACACATGTTTTAAGATGAAATAAAATATTTGATAAAATTTGCATAAAAATACATGCATATTTGTGAAGGAGGAAAACATTAAAGATTTTTTAATTTTAAGGTTTTAAAAAATGCGATGAACCTGATTATCAAGGTCTTTTTCTATTGTTTTGACCTGATCGTCAAGAAAAGTCATTTTCGACTTTAGTTTTCGAGACAAAAAAGTGCCAGATTGCCAGGTTCACACTTTTTGAAAAAAAGTGTTAAACGGAATTCATAACCGCTTCAATAAATAATTTGTGTTTTATGCAAATTTTATGAAACTCATTTCATAAAACAGCAGATATGCAAATCTTATCTTTTTTGAAACTGTCCCTTTTTTACTGTAATTTTTTGATTACAATAAATAAATAAATCACAATTTTGCAATTGTTTTTTTTTTCATTCTGATGCATTTCCTCTTCATCATCTTTTGCTTTGCTTTGCTTTGTTTTGAGCAATAAAATTTTTTTCAAGAAAAAAACCCTTCCTTCAAAATTTATTCGTCATACTTTTCCTTCTTTTTTCCCTTTTTTAATGTTAGCGTAAATTTATCAGTCACTTTTTTCTCTTTTTTCTTCTTTCCCTTTTCAAAAAACATTATATTTGCTAATATTTTTTCTGTTCTTTTATCACTTTTCATATTTTTTTGCAACATTGCAAAATGATATTCTTTTTTTCATTCATGAAATTCTCTCTTTTACATTTTTTTTGCTCTTTGAAACATACAAAAAAATTATGTATTTTTTATAATATAATATTTTTTTGGTATCAAAAAAAGTGAAGAAGGACATACACGCAAACGTAAAATGGAATATTATGCGCTAGCCAGCAGCAGCAGGAGGGACATAAATTTTTTTTTGCCATTCGACATTTTTTTTTAAAAAACATTTATTCTATCTATCCTCTTTTTTTCTCTCTGACACTCTCAAAACTTCAAAAAAATTCCAATCCCGTTATGAACAAAAAATGCAATGTTTTTGTCGCCTTTTTTCTAACTCTTTTGTGTTCATATATGTCTGATGTCCCCTCACCTCTCCTCTCCTCTTCCCCTGCAGGGAGCTCTCCTGCCCTAGCATTGGATGTTAGTTGCTTTTTTTCTCTTTCTATCTCGCCTTCTTCTTCTTCATTTTTTAATATTATATTTGAAATAATAATAATATAAAAAAAAGTTGAAGAAAAACATAGAAAAAAGAATGAATGATAGTGTCGGATTTCTAAAAGCTTCTTCTTCTTCTTTTTTTCTCTCGCACATTTTTTTTGGGTTGGTAAAAATCTTCATCAGCTTTTTTTGATGCTTCTGTTTTGCCTTGTCTTGGAAAATATGTATTCCAAAAAGCTTTCTTTTTTCATCATTTTTTTAATTTAAAGCTCAAGCAGAAGGAAAAAAGAAGAAGAAGAAGGATGACACAAAACACGCATATTTTTTTCGTTCCATTTCTTCTTCTGTTTTTTTTTTCATTCTTTGTTTGAAGGATGATGAGAAAAATAGAAGAAGATGAAAGAATGAAACAAAGCATGCAAAACCCTCTTTTCTCGCACCAGCCCAGCAGCCCAAGCCTAACAACATCCCACCAAGCCTTAGCCTTAGCCAAAGTCCAATCCCATGCCTGCATTCCAGGCTGGCAAGCAGCAGCAGCAGCAAGCTGTAACCCTCTGTTTTTTTTTCCTTCAACAAAAAAAAGAGAAAGTGTTGCTAGCAAAAAAAATTTTTTTGAGACGAATTAAATCTGCGTGGCCATGTTTACCCACATTTTTAAAAAAAATGTGTCCCTCTCTTTTCCTTTTTTTTCATTAACCTCCACCGCCACCGCCATTTTTCTTCCGACCACCCTCTCTTGGATATTATATATCTGTTTTTATGAGTTGATCTCTTCGTCCTTGAAATTTTATTAAAGTTTAAAGTTATTTATGTTTAAAAAAATTCAATATTTTAAATTTAAAATTTTGTGTTTTAATTCCAACTTTAAACTTGTTTTTTAATAACTTTTTTAATGACTTTTTAAAATTTATTCCAACATTTCGAATTTTTTTAATGACAAAGATTTGTCATAGCCTTTTAAAGCTGCCTTTAAAGGTTACTTTATTCTGAAATGTGATAAAACCTATTTTAGCAGTAATATGAGCCTGGTAATGTTACTACAAAATTTGCTAAAAGTGCAAAAAAATAACATCATCATTTTGTAGTAGTATAACAGTGTTTAGGGATATAGGATTTTTTAACTGTCATTCTTTTTCTTTTTTCATGAAAGCAAAGAAACCGATTGCTTCTCTAATGGTGCAGTGGTTAGTGCAATGGCCTCGCAAGCAAGAGGTCAAAGGTTCGATCCCCAACTTCTTTTTTTGGATTTTTTCATTATTTTCTTTGAAATTCGGAACATAATTATTACTGCCATAAAGAATTACTTTTTTCTACTTTTAAACTATCTTTGAAGTTTTGCCCCTTTTTTGAACATGTATTTTTAAATTTTGACTTTTAACCATTACCCTTCCCAATTCTTATTTCCTTTAATTACCATTTCAAGCATATCCATTTTTTTCCTAAACATTTCCCCCTTTCTTTTTTTTGTTTTACCATTAAAAAAAGTTTTTGTTCTTGCTGCAATAAATATATCTTTTTTGCATTATTTCTGCATTCTTCCGTGTCCATAAATTTTTGTACGTTTTTTTTTTCTAACCCTATTTTTTTCCTTCAAGAGAAAAAAAAATAAGGACGTGGTTTTTTTTCTTTCGAAAAAAAAAGGAAACATGTAATACAATTTATTTATTTCTCAAACTAAAACATTTCCTTTCTTTTTTTTCAGGCTTTCTCTCTCTTTTTATTTCTTCTGTTTTCTTTGCCATTAAAAGCAAAGTAGCGGCGGCAACCCGAGTGCCACCCCAGTCAAGCCTCTAGCAGCAGCAGCAGCAAAAGAGAAGAGAGAAAAAAGCGGATATCCCTCGTCCTCGTAAACCGGCAGCAGCAGCAGCAGTGAGTGCCGAGTTTTTCTTATTTCTCTGCCTTTGGTCCTGCTTCTTCACCAACAACAACTATTATATATATTTGTGCCCAAGGAAGCTAGCAGGCAAGCAGTCATCCCCTAAAGCACTACTACCAACGACAGCAACTTCAACGGCAGCAGCAGCAGTAGCAGTGTTGTTGTTGGGTGTGGATCAATAAAAAAGAAAGGAAGGAAGAAACGTCTGGTACAACTACTTCTTTTCTCTCTCTCTCTCTTCATAATTTTAAAGAAGAAGAAGAGTGTGGTCGTCTGTAGAAAAATATAAGTGCTGGAAGAAGGAGAAAGTTGTGTTAGAAGACACATATATTTTTGTCGAACAACAACAAGAATATTTATATATAATATATATATTTTTTTCTTCTTGCCATCATTGTCTCTCTGTCTTTCTCTCTGAGGAAAACTACTACAACTACTACTGAAGCCAATAACAACAGCAGAAGAAGAAAAAAAAACCATTATTTTACTATTAAAGACTCTTGTCTCTGTTAAAGAAAAAAAAACAACGTTATAAACAAATTTCTATAAATTTTGTTGTTGGCAGTCTTGAAACGAAAGTTTTTGGCTACTGTTTATTTTTGGTGTTTCATTGATTCCAGTTTCATTGAAATTCAATATTATTCAAATTTTCAATCATTTCTTTGTCATTTTGTACAACTTTTTGATCTCAATTGATTATTGATTATTTTCTGCTTTTTGCCTTTTTTTCATTGGTGAAAAATTTGCATATTTACATATTTATACCCATTTCTAAAAAAGTGCCAAATTCTTAAATTGGCACTTCTGAAAAATTGTTAAGGCTGAGTCCACCGTCGATTTCAACGTGCCTCGGCAAAATGGGGTGCACAATGTCACAGGAAGAACGAGCAGCCCTCGAAAGATCTCGAATGATTGAAAAGAATTTGAAGGAGGATGGCCTCCAAGCAGCAAAGGATATCAAACTTCTGCTACTTGGTGCAGGAGAATCTGGAAAATCAACAATTGTAAAACAAATGAAAATTATTCATGAATCGGGTTTCACTGCAGAAGATTACAAACAATATAAACCTGTTGTCTATTCAAATACTGTTCAGTCGTTGGTTGCAATATTACGTGCAATGGGAAATTTATCTGTACCTTTTGGAGCACCTGACCGTGAAGTAAGTGCAAATTCTTATTGCATGAAAATAAAGCCCAGAGGGTATATGTCCACTTTTAAGTTTATAAAATCCTTTGATCTTCTGCCTATATCGGTAAAACATCAAAGGCGGCCCCTTAAAAGGCAAAACTTTATCTTTTTTTTGTTCGTCTTTAAAATAAATTACGTCATTCTGATTTAACGAAACCTTCTGCAACAAAAGTTGTAAATGTGACAGTAACATTTTTATGCAAATTTATCAAAATTTTTGTTACTATCATTTTTGAAGTTAAATTTATCCTGGCTACGGTCTCGTCTTTAAAAGAAATTGCATCATTCTGATAAAAAAAACCCTTGAAATAAAAGTTGTAAAAGCGATAGTAACATTTTTATGCAAATTTGACGTTTCTCGTATGTTTAAAGTTTTAAATACTGTTTTTAACCTATTTCCACAAAAAGCTGATTTTTTTGGCATTTTCATAAAAATATTGAATTTTAGTCTGATGCAAAACTTGTAATGGATGTTGTTGCCAGAATGGAAGATACCGAGCCCTTCTCCGACGACCTTTTATCTGCAATGAAACGTTTATGGTCAGATTCAGGGGTACAAGAATGTTTTAGCCGTTCAAATGAATATCAATTAAATGACAGTGCAAAATATTTCCTTGATGATCTTGATCGACTTGGTCAAGCATCTTAGTAAGTTTTGCATTCTCAAAAACAATCTGAAAATTTCTAAGAAAGGATTCACGATTGTTTCATCAAAAACAATTTCGCCACAAAACTCGTCCTTGATTTATGGGATGATCAAAATGTCCCAAATTTTGTTTACGAGTGTAATTTGACTTGACCGTAAACTTCTACTTTTACTTTATGCTTTAAATTTTACGAAAAATCCAGAAAAAAATTTGTAGGCGAAATGTCTTTTGGCGAAATATCCGTGATTCTCTAAAAGGCAAACAAAAAATTATTTTAAACATTTCATTTCAAAAATCAAATATTGGCTATTATTAGAATGCCAATTTTGGACATAAAAATAGCAAAAATTTATAAATTTTTAAAAATGAAAAAAGTCCATTTTTAAACATTTTCAAAGTCAAAAAAAGTAAAAAAAAACTTTGTCACGCAACATAAAAAATGTTTTTCAAAAATTAATGCATTCTGATGCTACTTTTTTATTTAAGCTTTTTTAAATTTATTTCTTTTTCCGACTATTTTGAACGTTCTTTTTTGGAATTTATTAATATCTAAAATATGCAAATTTATTTTGTGTGTTGACTGTCTGCGAGTATTGCTTTCTCGGAAACCTAAAATAAATGGCTTTATGAATTTCCTGAAACTCAAACTTTAAAAAAAAATTTGCATAACTGAAAATGATTCAAATAGAATCAAAATTTTTTGAATTATGCAAATTTTCCGTTTTGATGTTATTAAAATAATAAACCTTACAAAAAAAATATATCATTTTTGAGAATCAAAAAAATCATTTTATGCAAATTTTTAGTGCCCCAACAGAACAAGATATTCTACGGACAAGAGTAAAGACAACGGGTATTGTTGAAGTACATTTTACCTTCAAAAATCTCAATTTTAAGTAAGTTTTGACACAAATTTTTGGCATGCTTACAATAAAATTAAACAAATTTCAGATTATTTGATGTCGGTGGACAACGAAGTGAAAGAAAAAAATGGATTCATTGCTTTGAAGATGTCACTGCAATTGTAAGTTTAAAAACATTTTCCAATTATGCAAATTTTTAACTTTTAGATTTTCTGTGTTGCCATGTCTGAATATGATCAAGTGCTACATGAAGATGAAACAACGGTATGTTACAAAATATTTTATTCAAATTTGTCATAAATAAAATTTTTCAATTTTTTTGTTTTTTTGAAATTTTTATTAAATTCAAAGGTCTATTGTTTGAATTCATCATTCTTTCATTTTCAGAATCGTATGCATGAATCTTTGAAATTATTTGATTCAATTTGTAATAACAAATGGTTCACTGATACTTCAATTATTTTATTCTTGAATAAAAAAGATTTATTTGAAGAAAAAATTAAGAAATCTCCCCTTACAATTTGTTTCCCAGAATATTCTGGTAAGTTCAAAGGTTAAATTTTGGGTTTTGAGACTAACAAAAAAGACCAAAATTTCTATTTTCGAAAAAGTATCACATTTTTTAAAGTTTTGACCTCTTAACATTTTTGACCATCTTTAGATAAAAGAATTTATGCAAATTTTGTTATCTTAAAAACTCATTTTTGAATTTTATTCAAATTTTTTGGGGTTATTAATAAATGAAAAAAGGTCAATTTTGAATTTTATACAATTTGTGATCAAAATTGTCAAAGTTTTGACTTCTCAAATCTTTTGTTCACCTAAGACAAAACAATTTATGTAAATTTTTTTACATTGTTGAACATTGCTAATTTTTTAGCATTTCTTATTGACTTACCCTGATACTTGAATTTTGTCTTAAAATTTTATCTTGAAACGAAAATGATGTTCTTTTGAGTTCTTTTTGATTCTTTTCTTTTTTAAGTCAAAATTCAGGCGTCAGGAACAGCTTATTAAAAAAAGTATCAAAGATTCTGACACCTTTAAAAACCTATCAAAACACAATTTTCAAGTTTTATGCAAATTTTTGTTTCAGGCCGACAAGATTATCATGAAGCATCAGCATATATTCAAGCACAATTTGAAGCAAAGAATAAATCCGCGAATAAAGAAATATATTGTCATATGACCTGTGCAACGGATACAACAAATATTCAATTTGTCTTTGATGCTGTAACAGATGTGATTATTGCGAATAATTTGAGAGGATGTGGTCTTTATTAGGTATTATAAAAAAAATTTGCATACACTTATATAATTTACTTATTCTTCTATTTTATTTTTTATACTTCTTTTTGGTCTTTTTTTAAATTTTGGAAGTTGTTACAGTAATTTTTGTTGGTAAACTACCGTATCATCAACATTGTCGAGATTACTGTAACACTACCGTAACGTTTTTGCAATTTGAATAGGCTTTTTTTTAATTAATTTTTATCTTGAATTAAATTTATTTCGTAGAGATTCTGTCTCATTTTTAAGTGTTTATTTTTTTAAAAGCGTGTTCAAGCAGTTCACGCCATATCTTTTTATATCCTCCTATCCCTCATCAAATTTGAATTCATCCATTTTTTTATTCTAATTTTTCTGCCAGCTATGAAACATGCACTCCAACAACAACTATTTTTTTATATTTTTTTTTTATTTTACCACATAAAAGGAAGCTTGTCTAAAAATGTTTACTGTAAATTACTGTAATTAACAATACCTTTGAAGGGTACGGTATTACCAGCTGTCCTAAAAAGGATACTGTAATTACCGTATTGGTCAATAACTTTTTGAAGGCTTGCTTCTCTTACCAGGACTTGATGTATTTTGATCTTTATTAATTAATATTTTTGGTATTAAATGTTACAGCTTCTTTGTTAGTTGTAAATATTTTATTTAAATTTAAGACGCAGTCTAGGAGAAACTCAAAAACGGGCGGCACAGGCCAAAAATAGATTTGCTCCAAATTTTGCCCATAGGTAAAACAAGCATGGAGAAGACGATCCTGCCTTCTGTTTTTGCTCAAAAAAATTTCTTACGGTAGTTACAGTATATCAAAGGTTTAAGCCGACCAATTTTCAATCTAATGCGAAAAATCAGCAAATGAATTTTTTGTCATTATTTTTATTTTGTATAGGTTTTCGACCATGGGGAATCCGAAAAAGACACTTTTGGAATCACCAAAATAGCTGGAACATCGATTTTTTAATACATCACTTTATTTGAGACAAGGAAACATGCGTTTAGATTACCAAGGGGGATGAACGACTATGTTATTATAAAACTACAACCTCTTGTGCATATAAAAATAAAAAAATTATACCAAAATGGCTGATCTAACATCGTTTAAAAAATTAAAGTTCATGCGAAATCGTGATTTTTCCCTTGTAAAAATTTTTGCGAAAAGAAAAAGCAACGTTCTCGTTGTGCGACATTTTGCCAATGCAGCAAATTTTTCTTTCTTCTCGTTTTTTACAAGGGAAAAATCACGATTTCGCATGAACTTTAATTTTTTAAACGATGTTAGATCAGCCGATTTGTTATAATTTTTTTATTTTTATATGCACAAGAGGTTGTAGTTTTATAATAACATAGTCGTTCATCCCCCTTGGTAATCTAAACGCATGTTTCCTTGTCTCAAATAAAGTGATGTATTAAAAAATCGATGTTCCAGCTATTTTGGTGATTCCAAAAGTGTCTTTTTCGGATTCCCCATGGTCGAAAACCTATACAAAATAAAAATAATGACAAAAAATTCATTTGCTGATTTTTCGCATTAGATTGAAAATTGGTCGGCTTAAACCTTTGATATACTGTAACTACCGTAAGAAATTTTTTTGAGCAAAAACAGAAGGCAGGATCGTCTTCCCCATGCTTGTTTTACCTATGGGCAAAATTTGGAGCAAATCTACTTTTGGCGTGTGCCGGCCTCCTCTTGATTTTTTTGAATGACAGCCAGAGTGCGTCTTAATAAGCTTTAAAAGTTGTATCTTTTCTATTTTTCTATTGTTTTTCTTAGCTACCACCACCAAGGACATCAACAGGGTTAGGGTACACTAAGGGTACATGCCCTCTCCGAAATCATAAAAATCCTTTGATCTTTTACCGCCATCAACAAAAAGATCAAAGGCGGCATCTCTCAAAATGGATTTCTGTCCCTGCCCTGCTGACGTCCTTGACCCCCATCACTACTAAATAAATCTGTTGCTGTATTTTTCTTCTTTTTTTTCAAAAACCGCTCACCTAAAAATCTCATCTTTTTTATTTTTCTTAACTTTTTTTTATATATCTGCCAAAGTATATATAATATTTAAGCACCCACCCCACATTTTGATCATCAAAAAAAAGCTTTTCAAGTTTTCATGAAATTACGATTCTTTGCTTTTTATTTTAAAATTTTAAAAAGCACACAACTTTTTATTTATTTTTCTTTGTAATAAAATAAAAATTTAATTATATATTTTTTTCTATATTTGACTAGTCTTTTTAAATCTCTCGAGCTTCAAAAATTATTAATTACAATTATTGATTTTTTTTTATTTTACAAATTTGCGCTTTTTTATGATTTTTGTTTTCTTGAAGAAATTGTTTTTTTTCTGTTTTTTTATTTCTTTGGTTTCCATTTTTTTTATTCAAATTTAAATTTGTGCATTGTGTTAAGTTAAAACTGCATGTTAAATAAATGGTTTAAAAAAACTTGTTCGTCTTTTAAGCAAGTGAAAACACAATTAGTTATAGGAATGTCCATATCTGACTTTTGGTTTTGTCTCAAAATTTTCGAATCCATTTCATCAGACAGAGTTCCTTTGATCCTTGCCGCGTATGTCGAGAACGTAAGAATTTGGGTAACACCTTCCCACCCTTTGACTACCCGATACAGTTCCAAAAAATTTGCTTAAAGAAGGCATTCTGAAAAAATATAAGAACAAAGAAAATGTAACAGGGAGAAGGGAAAGCTAGTGATTTCTCCTTCTTTCCATCCAAACATTTGAATATTGAAAGGGTATTTGTCAGAAAGATGATGGTTTTTGATCACGAAAACCGCGAAATAAATCATGAACAACAAACATTATTTGTGACCATAAAATGTTTTTCTCTATAATTTTCGTGATTACAAGTATGTGTGAATAGCTTTTCGAAGTCAAAGAGAAAAAAATTGAATTTTTACAAATCAATGCTTTAGTTTCAATGGCATCGTAAATGTCGCTATATTTCAAAGATCTTTAACTGTTACAATTAATCTGGCAAACTTTTTAAGCAATCAATGTTACAAATATGTTCAAAAAACTTTTTTGCATCTCCATTATTTGATAATTGTAACCATTTAATAATATTAGCAATCACCGACACAAATAACAGTTTCATCCCAAACAATACAGATAGTTTTTCTGTAAACTTGAAAAATATATACTCGTGATCCTCATTATGCGGAATCTGGAAAAAAATTTATGGATTCAGCATCCTCTTTTTAGGAAACATGCAATTCTTTAAATATTAAGTTGATAGGCAGTAGTAGTTAATAATTTACATAAATATATTAATTAATAATTAATATTTTACAATTTAAAAAAATACAGTATTATTAATTAACAATTAATATTTTACAATTAAAAAAATACTGTAGAAATAATTTATTAATAATACTGTGATTTTAATTCGACGGGGAAAAAAATGTTTTCTCCTAAACAGGTTTGGCGAATTGAATCCCAACAGCAACTTTTTTGAATTTCGAATTTGCACATCCATCAAAAGAAAAAATTTTAAAACTTTTGTGAGCTCGCATTTCCTTCAAATTTCCTTCAACAAACTGCACATTCTTAATTTACATATGTCACACTTTTCCTTTGTATTCAAATATGCATATTTTGAATGCTTTTTGTTCCAAGATCTTTCTTCAACAAAAATGTGGTAAATTATTCTCATTTTATCACTTTTCTGTGATATCGTTGTGCACAATTTTGCTGCTGCATTTATTCAACAAAATATACATTCTTAAACGTGTGTATTTTATTCTTGGAAAATGATGATTAGATTTCGACCAACTCCACACACTTTTATTTTCATCTTGATTTTGTTTGCTTTTATAACTTTATTTCTTCTTACTTTCATTGGAAGAGAATATACTCATTTATATTCTATTAATAAGCAACAAAATAGCATCTCTGATAAATCCATACCATTTTTTCCAACAGTCAGTTTCTGCTTTTAGTATTATCTTGATATATTTTGCATTATTTTAGGCATCTCCGTCTCTCCTGAAGATTAATGTTCTGAACAATGATCCAGAAGAAGCAAAAAAGAATCCTTCAAAGTCAGCAGCTGCTGCAAAACCCATTGAAAGCTCGGTATGGATATATTTTTTGTTATCAAGAACATCAGCGGCACGCCTTTGAAATTTTACCGCTTTAACCGAACGTCAGCAAAAGATCAAAGGACCTTTCTCCATGTCTGAACAGGCATGTTCCCGTGTTGCTGTCGTTCTTGTTTGTTATGTTTACATCATTTTTTAACTGATCCTTTGCTTTTTTAGACATGTAAAATTCCAAAACTTGAACCACAAATTCTTGCTGCTTTTCATGAACCAAAGTCTATTAAATGTGACGAAATCCTAAAAATTGGTTATTCATTGATAAAGATGGTAAACTTCAGCCAACTGAATATGACAAAAAGTAAGATCAATTAATATAAAGCTTGTGTATATGACATGCAAATTTCAGGGAAATTGGTGTTGTAAATATGATGTGTCAAGCAAGTTATTATTATCGATTCTCAGATATGAAAGTAGAATGGCAACATTTGGGCCCTGTTTTAATTGGTTCTTCTTTGACGAAAGGGGATTTTATTCAAGTTTCTTGTGAAGTTGATGAAAAAACTAAATGGTTTGTGTCTTTGAAATATGATATTTTTGTAATTTACATTGTTGGGTTGACTCTGGGGTCGATGTTTCAGTATAGCTAAACTGAAATCTTCGAGATATTAACAGTTTGCCCTCAGGATAAAATTGATATACCTCAAGATCCAGTCGTCGGATTGGCGCGGAACCTTTACACATATTTAACGGTTTATCGAGATTTCACACATATAACTTTATTAGTTTTGCCAGAACATAACATCATTGACCTTCGTAGTTGTCCCACCAGCGGTATTATTCACGTGTTACAGTAATCTTTCTTTTTTTAGGAAGCATTTATTATGAATATTGCACCGAAGAAAAAAGCATTGAACGAGCTGCAAATACGACACATTCTTCATCATGGACGGGGCTGTCAGTTTATTGGTTTGCATTTGATTCTTATCACAAATGGCATTTCGACAATTCCTTCCAAAAACTGTTGAATATTTGGAAAAGAAGATGGGTGCAGTTGTTTTAAATGGATATAATATTGTTGGAGATGGAACCCCTCAGGCGTATATTCCAATTCTAACTGGAAAAACTGAAATGAACTTCCATTGACTCGAAAACGATTTCCTAAAGCTGGTTTTGTTGATGATGTATATCCATTTATTGGAAGAATTTCTCTGAAAATGGATATGTAACAATGTATGGTGAAGATTGTGCAGATATTGGAACATTTACATATCGCCTAAAGGGATTCCGTAAAGAACCAACTGATCATTACACTCGAACATTCTTTCTTGAATCAGAAAAACTTTTTCCAAGCAAACATTGCTTTGGTTCTGAAACTCAATTCTCGGCATGGCTTCGATATGGTAAAGAATTTATGCAAAAATATCCAAAAGAAATCCCAAAATTTGGAATGATTCATCACTCTGATCTTTCACATAACGATTATGGACTTGTTAAAGTTGTTGATGATGAACTAAAGGCACATTTTGTTGAACTTTTTGAAGGTGGATTTTTGGATAATTCAATTGTATTTGTTGGAGCTGATCATGGACCTCGATTCTCTGAATCTCGTGAAACTCAACAAGGACAAATGGAAGAACGTCTCCCTTTTATGTCAATTGCCCTTCCAGAAGCTTTCAAATCAACTCCAAAAGGTCAAAAAGTTTATCAAAATCTTAAAGCTAATGCTGATCGTCTAACTTCACCTTTTGATATTCATGAAACATTTCTTGATATTTTGTCATTTCCGGATGATTTGGATACTGTACAATCATCTACAGCAAATCGAGGATTATCACTTTTTCGACCAATTCCTGAAGAACGACATGTGAACAAGCTGGAATTGAACCACATTGGTGTACATGTTTATCTTGGCAGAAAGTAACAAATGATCTGTAACTAAAGAACTTGCAACTGCTGTTATTCAAACAATTAATTCATATACTGAAGGTGAAAGAAAACTTTGTGCTCCATACAACTTCAAGCTATCTTCGAATCAAAAACTCTTGTTCCTGATGAAAAACTGTTGAAATATGGTGGTGTAAAAGATAAAGATGGATTTGTTCCAGAATTCAATGGAAAAGCTACCGTAACTTTTGCAACTTATATGATTGCATTTACAACTTCACCAGGAAATGCTAAATATGAAGTAAGTTGATTTTTTGAAAACGTTCATCTCTTTATTTCTCGTTTTTGTTATTTTCAATGATTGATGATCAATCTCATTGTGTCAAACGCGTGAAAATTTTTCTGAGCTAAAATTTATAAATTATACTTTTATTATTCTTTCAAGAAATTATTCTTTAGTAATATTTTTTCGTAGTGTGTATTATTAGTTATTATTAATTTATGGTAAATGTTTTGTTCTGCATTTTTTTAAACTGCCATCAAGATTACTTAAGCATAATTAAGTTACAGAATAATAAGATTTATTTTTATAAATTTCAGCTCGGAAAAAGTTTTATGTGTTTGGCAAATGGAAAATACGATAAAAAAAACTATTTTTCAATATTATAAAATATATTTTAGGCTACTGTAAAATATGATTCCAAATCTCAAGAAGTTACGGTGGATATGTTAGCCATCTCTCACGTAAATAAATATGGTGATAGTCCACATTGCATCATTGATAAAAATTATTTCCTTGCAACTTATTGCGTCTGCTATGATAAAATTGATGGTATTTAATGGATGACCAAATATTTTAAGATTTCTATGCTATAATAATATTTCAAATTAATTATTAGTCAATGAAAAAGCATTATTTCAAAAAGGTCTACTTTATTCTGTATGTTTTTTGTTTGTATTTTTTGCTATGATTTTTAATTCAATAAAGGTAATAAAAATTTTGAACATGAAGTTTAAAAATTGCACTTTTTTTTGGAAGATCTATGCCAAGATGGCCATTAATTTTATAAAATAGGGTTTTATACTCCTATTCATGACTAATGTAATTTGAATTTTTACCAAAGATCATATGTTTAGCCACATAGACAAAAATAAAAACTATTGATAAGCGAGATAATTTTTCTACTGTAATTTTATCAAGGGTAAATAAAATAATAACGAAAAATAGGCAAAATTATAAAAAAATTGAAAAAAAAGACAACTACCCATATTGGTTTTTATTGTAAACGTTGTTTCTATCTCATCTGAAACCGCGCCATTAACTTTTTCTGATCAAGAATGAGCTATCGGCGGTGATAAATCAGAGATAGAACTTTTAAAGTTTTTATAAAAGAAAGAAGAATAAAATTACAACAAAGTTACTTGCAGACTTTCAAGTCAATGACATGATTGTTGCAGATTGAAGGTGTTGCTGCTGCTGTTGACAAAGTTGTTGATTGAAAGAAATGAAAAACAGCTCTCATTCAAAAAAAGATGGAAATGCCTTGAGGGTATTAGAAGAGCCTTTTGACAAGCTTTTTTTAAAAGATTATAAAAATAACACAAAACTTATTATTGATGGCACATAAAAGATGCAAAGAAAAGAAAAACAAAAAAATTTAAATATTTTCTTTATTCTTCAATTTTCTGCTGGAAAACTAATATGACAATTTGCTTCTTGATTTGTAACTTCTGCAATCCAACCACAATGTCGATATAATGGAACATGATAATCTAAAACATTGTAAAATAAATATGCGATTACAGTATCCAACACAAAGAACTTACTGTATTTTGAAGGACCAGAAATTTGAACAAGGACACCAAATTGAATAGCTTTAATATAAATTCCATGTGCGATATGAAGAGAATGAAAGAATATCGGGCCACCACTATCTCCTCCAACTCCTAAGGGAGAATAATCAGATGAACAAATCTTTTCGGTCATATTGTTACACCATCCAGATGGCCAAATTGGAACTTTTGCAACAAATTGGAACTTTTGCAACTCGAAGTTTTCCATCATGTAATCCAGTTTCTAAAAAATATGCAAATTACTGTAGAAAATCAAAAAAAGACACTTACGACTTCCTTGATAATATCCATGAATACCGTAACCTGCAATAATTGCAGAATTATTGATCAAAGATTGATATTTTGCTTCATCCATAAAATCACCAGAAAGTGTAATTTTGTGAACAGGTTTTGAAAATGGAACTTCAGGTGGAAATTCAATAACAGCCAAATCAACAACATGATTTCGAAAACGAAATACCAACTGGAAATCTCGTACAGTACCTTTGACAATATTGAAAGCGAATTTTGGATGGATCCTAAAATTTAACAGTTAAAACATTAAAATACTAGCTTCCTGGAGGTGATCAAAGTTCATTAACTTTCAAATAAGCAGTTTTGCACGAACTCCGAGTCTGTCCCACTAACCACCCGACCACCCCCGCATATTCATGTTCATAGTCAAAGATACATTATTTAACCAAGAAAGACAAAACAATAACCAACCTTTCTTGCACATTTTGAATGCAATGAAGTGCCGTTAAAATATGCCGTTTTGAGATAACTGTTCCAGTGCAAAGTCCAGGTTTTCCATCAAAATCTGTATAAATTATTTCAACAATACTATAATCAAAATCTGCAGGATCAGCAATTGTACCATGTAATATCCGCTAAAAATAAATATTAAAGATTGATAAAATCAAATTAATAATAAAAACTTACATTTTCAAATCTACCGTAAACTTTTCCAACAAGAACGAAGAACGAAAATACCGTAACCAACTTCCTAGTCAACAACATGATTGCTGTAGATCGGAGATGACTGAATGAAGTAAACTGTGATGGTCAAAAAA
Source organism: Panagrolaimus sp. LJ2414 (assembly GCA_024447195.1). Lineage (NCBI taxonomy): Eukaryota > Metazoa > Nematoda > Chromadorea > Rhabditida > Panagrolaimidae > Panagrolaimus > Panagrolaimus sp. LJ2414. The sequence continues at coordinate 18,395 of JAMRXY010000247.1, read as the reverse complement.
GAAGAAAAGCATTTGGACAGAAATTATGCAAATTTTTAAGAACTGTAATCATTAAAATTTGCAACAGAGTCAGTAGTATATCCTTGAGGGACGTCAACAGGTATGGGCAACAGAAGTCGGGGTGTCTCTTCCAAAATCAAAAAATCCTATGATCTTTTACCGCTTTCGGCACAAGATCAAAAGTATGCCCCCTTCGAAATTTTTTCTATCTACTGTACTTTAAAAGTGATCAAAAAAAGCCCCATTTTCATGCCGCAGCAAATGCCGTACTTGTCCACTTAAAAAGTTATTTAAAAAATAAATGAAACAACATTTAATTACAACACAAAAGATACACAACACAAATAAAATAAATTTAAAATAAAGAAGTTAATAACCTATTTTCTTCCAAGCTTGCAATTTTCGTTTCCAATATTGAAGTCTCCAAAACATCTGTGATGACACGAAGATTTTTTGAATCGAGGATACGTATACTTTTTCCATAAAAAATAATTGAACAATATCCACATGGTATATCTTTTACCCTTAAAAAATTGCCAGATTCCAAGACCTTGTAGAACAGTTGAAGCAATATCAAGACCAAATCGCCACCAGACTCGAACAGATGGAAAGGACCAGGAATGAATACGTCTGAGTTGTAATGTTCGTTGATATGTAAATCTGAAAAGAAAACATTACATATCAGAAATTCATTTTGTAAAAAGGTTTTTATCAATCCCTCAATATTCAACATAAAATCTCTTTGATCCTACAACATCGAAGCGGCGTCATACATGAAAAACCTATGTAGCTGTAGCTAGACAGGTTTATGATGTAGAATATAATAATATGTAAAACTAGCATGTAGCTCAAAGACAGCTTACAATAAGAATATAATTGCCGTATAAGCTATGGAAGATTTAGGAGATTACGGTTGAGGTAGAATTTATCCTAAACGATTTCTCAACCTCTGACCTTGCACAGCCTTGCTGTTACTGTTACACCATATAGAACCTCTTAAAAAACTGCCTGAGGTATACCTAATCGATCCCGACATCCATAAAACCAATAAATACATACCCACAAAGACCACACATAAATCGTTGTTGAATAGGTGCCATTTTAATCCATTGTTCAAAACATTTCCGATGAACCCATTTCAATGAACCATCACAGCGACATGGAGACATCCATTCAATTGCTTTTCCGAGAACAACTTTTTTCGATTTAGATTCAACACAAAAACAAATTCGACATTCTTTTGGCATCGACAATGTTGGTGGAATTGCTACTTGACGTTCATTTGTTGCTGGATCTGCTGCATGACGTTCATTTGATGATACTTTTTGCTCTTCTTCATTCTCGGATGCCGTAAATTCTTCAGCTTTTACAAATGCGCCATCAATTGAAGGAGAAGATGAAAGACAGGTAAATTCTTTGATTGATGGATCTTTAGAAACTGATTCATAAAATATTGATTCGCATGCCATTGTTTATGGAATTAGGCATAAAAAAGTTGTAAAGAAGTTAAAACAAAAAAGAGAAAGATAATTTGTAGAAAAATGCTGCAGCAAAAGGTTTTTTGCAAACACAAAAAAATGCATTCACAAAAAATGGATGTTGAATACTGTAGCTTCACACAACGCCAATTCCAATGATTTGTTTTTGTAAAAATTTTTTTAGAAGAACTTTAACAATTTTAACATTTTTCCATCTGTAATTTATTTGTTAGCTTTTATTTTTTGCTATTTATATGACTACAACCATCATAATATAGTCATCATCAATCAGATGATACGCCATGTTTATGTCTAACTTTGGCAGATTCGATGATGGATTGGACCAGATTTGCATAACATGTTTAATAAACATTGTTTATCAAGAAATGATAAATTTGTTTCATTTCTTCAATCATCATTGGAGTTTTTGAAGTGATGAATTGGTGGTACATTGGAATTACGGCTTTTCTTGTTACAACAATTACACATTTAAATGAAGTCAATGCCAAAAATGAAGATGTAAGTTTTTGTTGTTCCTTCTGTCGATGCATCTGCAGTTTTAACTTAAAATAAGCAATAAAATGATCATCTAATTTTCAGCGAATCATTGGTGGTAAAGATGCTCCATATGGTACATTCATGTTTCTACCATTTCTAATTTTACATTATCCTGAAATTCATGAAAAATTTCCTGTCAATATGTTTAACTATGAAACTTGCTCTTCAACAATTATCTCAAAACGTCATATTTTAACTGCTGCACATTGTTTGCTTGGAGCTGAAAAGATTAACAATAAAAGAGAACATCGAAAGTAAGCTTTTGTATTTATTGATTAGTATTTGGATCAAATCCAAGATGGTCGGGGCAGAAAAATTAAACGTCAGGCACGCTTTGAATCAGCAGATTTTGGACGTTTTAAAAAAATACATTTAAAAATTGATCTAAGATTAGCAAAAGCTTCTCCACATGAGGCTACAGGTTCATTGGATTCAGAATCCATTTTAGAAAAGAAACTAGAATCTGTTGATCAATAAAAACTGTAATCTCTTATTTTTGTAAAATTCTGAAGTGTTTTTTAACCGCTCTGCAATTGTCTTCGTTATTGTACCAGTCGGGTAGTTGGTTTTTTCTCCGGCGTTTAGTGATAGCCTCAAGCATTTTGATATTTATGCAATTTTTCAGGATTCAGAAGCACGTCAATTACATTGTTGATTATCGTCCGGAAAAAGAAAAAGCTCCATTCAAATTGAATAAGCATGCAATGTCTTCTCGAGCTTTCATTCATCCATCCTATGATCCATTTACTTTCAAATATGATCTTGCCATTATTGAATTTCCTGAAACTGCTCAGATTGAATTTTCTCCAATCCAGCTAATCAATAATTATGAACCAAAAGATGGAGATTTTGCAGTTGCTGCTGGATATGGATTAATTTCACCTGGGAAATATCCTGATAAGTTACAAAATGCTACCGTACCAATTTTTGAAAAAGAAACGTGCAAAATTCGAAAAAGTCATCACATTTGTACTGGAGAAAAGAAGCTTCGAGCTCTTCAAGGTGATTCTGGTGGCCCGTTAATGATTAATCAAAATGAAACATTTTATCAAATAGGAATTGCTTCTCATACTGCTGATGTAAATGGCGTTGGACGAAGTAATTTTTTTTTGGATTTTTTGTGAGGGTTACGGTATGGTTGTTACTGTATTAATTTTTTTGTTTCCTTAAACACGGACGTCAGCGGGGTGCAGTTCCAAAAGGCATATGGCCCTTTGATCTTTTTCTGCCAAGATCAGAGTGTTCTTTGAAAGGGGTTTTATCCCGCTCTAAAATAAAATGCTGTTGACTTTCTTGACCCTGATACCTGAAATTTTTAGAAAACAATTTGCCATTGTTTTTTTCGAAATATCAGGGATCAAGGTGCTGCCGAGGATTTCTAAAATGATTAAGATACCGTATTCTTTAATATTGTTACCAACTAACATCAAATTAATTTTTTAGCATTTTATATTCCACTTTCAAAACATTGTGATTGGATTGAAAAAGTAACAAAGAAAAAAGTTCAATGTCGTGCTCTTCCTAAATCAACTCCACCAGGAGCTCCATCACCTGCAGAACTCTCAACAACAACTGAAGCCGAAGAACCCCAAGATGCTCCTGGAAATGGAAAAGAATTTATCAAATTTAATGCTTTTGCTTTAATTTTTCCACTTTTTATTGCTGCTTTAATGTGTTTTCAATTTTGATACTGTATTAAATATAAAAATTTTATTTTGAAATAAAAGTTTTAAAAATGCTGATGAAATTGGATCAAACTCGGTTTTTGGAAAATTAAGAAGTTTTCAATTGGACATCAACAGTTTCTTAAAAAATACTTTTAATTTCTACAGTATAGTTTTAGTCCTTCTGTTATAGAAAAGGGGCATTGGAATCTATTTTTTAAATAATGTTTGATTCATCTGCCTAATTATTACTTCATACTATCAATGAAAATGTATTCCTTCCATCCATAAAAAGAAAAGTCACAACCACCTGTCAATTTTCTTCTCTTAACCCAACATAAAATGAAACAGTGCAGACACTTTTTTTCTCATAATTTATGTTTCATTTTTGCTCCGTGTTAAAAAAAACTTGAAAAAAGATTATTCTTCGATTCTTTTCTATTTTATGTCTGCGATGTGTTTTTTTGGGTGCATTTTTTTGTTGCAGCTTTTTTTTGACATTCATCACCATTTTTTTGATTGACTTTCTTTTTTGTCTGCTTTCTTTTGTCTTGTCTTTGGCCGTCCTTTGGCAAAATCTCATTAGAAGCATTTTTTACGGCGCCACCACACTTGCGCACACCATGTTTCTAATCTTTCAGTTTACATAAAAAAATGTGTAAAATATATCAAATGTCTTAAGTGTAATAGATGTAATTACCTCTCACATTCGAAAAATCGAGGTAATGGTTAGTTGATGTTTGGCTTTTTCTGTTCTGTGATTTTTTTTGCCTATGCTTTACATTTCTTGTTTTCACATTAAAACGTTCTACATTTCCGTTGTAATTATTTTTTTCCAACAACAAAAAAGGAGCTTTCTTACAAAACTTTTTTGTTCTCTTCAGAGTGCCCTCATTTTTCTAACAAAAAATCCAAGTTTACTGAAACAAAAATTTGCATATTTTTGTAATCTTCAACTGCAGATCTTCGCTTTCACAATCTTTTCACTCAAAATGTATCAAATTCGATGTCGAAATTTAACAGATCTGTCGCTTGATATTTTATGCCGAAATTGATTTCTATTGTTATATCTGAAAACAGGTTTTTTTGCTTATTCAAAAGGCAAAAAACATTTTCAAGACACAACAATAGAAATTCTGATAAATAACTTTATCAATTTCAACAAAAGAATAAAATGATATATCTTAATACAGTAATTTTTGATTCTTTAAAAATTTTTCTCCTTCTTTTGTATCATCTTTTTTACACTTTTTCCCAAAAATGTTCAGCTATTATTTATTATACTTTTTTTTATTCTGCGAAAAAATATTTTTCATTGAAATTTCTATTTTCATTTTGTCTGTGTTATTCATTCAATCAAACTGCCGCTGCTGTTTAAATTTTTATTGATTTATTTCTTTTATAAAAAATACACATTCGGTCATCGCCTCTTTACAACATGTCAGTAGCGCACGAAAGAAAGAAAAATGTGGTATTTAAAAAAGAGATCCCTTTTTTTGTTTTTTTGCTTTTCTCTTTTTTTCACGTAAAAAAACAATCAATAAAGCTTTCCAAGTGAGTAAGAGTAGTTTTGTTTTTTCTAACACATTCCAATTCGTTTTTTGAGTCTTGCTGCTTTTTTAGTTGTTTTTTAAACATCAAAAAAAGTTTATTCAAATTTTTAATGTCAGACAATTTGCTTTGAAAATTTAATATTGCTTAACTTTTTATAATTTAAACGTTTATATCCTCTATTTTTGTTTTAATGTTTTCTTTAATCTATTTAATTAAAAACTGATTGTTTTAATGAATATTAAAAGTGCTATCGGCATTTATCTCTTGTTTTGACAGTTAATTATTTCCCGACAAAGAAAGCCAAAAGTTAAGTAAGAGCTCTTACCAAATTTCTGCTATGGATTTTCTCCCTGAGAAAAAAGATCAAAATCTCATTGTCTTTTCTTAGATCGCATTCTTTTAAAAGGCAACTTTTAAATTAAACAGCAGAAGGATTTTTAAAAATGTGCTTGTGTTTTTTTTCTGCGACATTTTCTGTGTTTTTTTCTGCGACATTTTCTTGGAGAAAAAAAACCGCCAAAAATTTTATGAGCGTCATTTTTTGCTACCTTAAAACATTTAGTTTCTGCAGTTGCAAAATTCTTTAAAACTGCTAACAAAAATGCATAAGCTTTTTCAATAATTAATTACTTGTTTTGGTTATTAAAGTTAAAAAAATGTTTAAAGAGTTGTTAATAAAAAGAATGCGGGTGAAAGAAGCTTGAGAGAAAAAAAGCAACAAAACTTTGGCACAATGATGTCAAACACAACGCGTGTTTTTTGCAACATTTTTGTTTTCTTTTTTGTTGTTCGTGTTCGCTCTGCTTTTTTATTTCCGTTCCATTTTTTACGTCACTTCCAAAGGTCAAAACTTTTTTGCTTTGCATTTATTTGTATTTTTTACACTCAAAGCTTCATCGATATTTATCAGATAACAGTATTTTTTGTGAGAAAAGATGTTAACTTTTTTATATCAAATTTCTGCGACTTTTTGCTTTGAGTAAAAATATTAGGCGAATAATTTACATACTTTTGCTTATTCAAATTTTTATTACTTTGCTTCCCCCAAATTGTGATATATAAACTCGTGTTCGCTTTGACATTCTTCATTTCATTCCGTTTGTTGAATTGTCGTGATTTTTCTTTCTGCGTTGATTGCAAATTTTGCTGATTCCCAATTATTTGATAGTTGCAGTACAATTTTTTCTCAACTTCTGCTGCTGTTATTTCGTCTTGCTCCACTTCTACAATGTCAAGTGTATTCCGTGCTCCATTCTTTTCTAGTCCAATTGAAGAAGAAGATATTGAAATCGCTGAACAAAAACTCAAAGATATTCTTGAACTTGCTGAACATGAAAATGATTGGATTGATATCTCTTCGGATGAGGATGATGATGTTGAACCTGATGAACAAAATGATGAATTTGTTGTTGAAAAAGTTCTTGGTGAAAAAGTGGATAAAGGAAAATTGAAATTCTTGGTTAAATGGTTTGGATATGATCTTGTAAAAGATGTAAGTTTTTGACTTTTTTAAGATTTTTTCTTAATCTTGATTTTGGTTTTAGCAAACGTGGGAACCTCTGGAACATTTTTTAACCAAAGGATCAAAATTGGCTATATTTTTGTTTTACAAGGAAAAGTGGCAAAAAATTCAAATGAAAGCTGGAACTTCTGGTGAAAATCAAAATAATAATGCTGTTGAACTTGTAAGTAATGTTTATTGTTTTTGTAGGGAGCATAACTTAGTTTTGGGCTTGAATTCATTCTTTCTTACGTTATTTGGGTAGACTTTTAAGCTATCAAGAAGAAAAAAGATCTGAAAACGAAATTTTATTAAAACTTTTTCATTGATCGCTTGAAAATTAAAGACTTTATGAAGCGGGTTTGGTAGACTTTGTTCATGTCCATTTTAAATTTTTTGGGGGTTAAAAAGTCCTGAGTTGGTTCCGATGCGGATGATGTATTTGTCAGACTAATCTGAAATTCTTATTTTTTAGGATGAACAATTGACAGATGATGATGATAATGATGATGAAGAAAATCTTCCACCTCCACGCAAAAGAAATTCAAATTCATCAAAAAATGTTCCACGTGAAGAACGTCCGCAAACTTCTTCCTCTGCTGCATCTGCAAAGCATCCATCAAAGCCATCAAAACCTCGTCGTGAAGAAACAATTCCATCTGCATCAAAATCTGCGGCTGCTCCAAAACGAATTCGTCCTGCACCACTTTTCAAAGTTAGAGCAAAGCTTTTCAAAAGCTCCTATCAAAATGATGGCCTCTACTTCAACAAAGAAGAACTTCAACGAAAAAGAGAACTGCAACAGAAGCAAGCAGAAGAACGTGCTGTTGAAAAGAAACTACAAGAAAAGCGGGAAGCAGAACGTCGTGCTCGTGAAGAAGCTGAAGAAGAAAAGAGAAAAATTTTAGAAAAAGCGCGAGAATTACGCGAAAAAGAAACTCGTGCCAAAGTTTTGGCCGATCTTGGTGATTCTGATGAAGAAGAAGAAAATGATGCCGAAGAAGATGATAATGAATAAATTTAATGTTAAACCTTTAATAATTTTAATTGATCTCTTTTGTGTATCTTTCCATTTTAATAAATTACGTTTATAAAGTTCTACTTTCATACAACTGTCTTTCTCGTTCTGATACTTTGTTTTATTACAACTTAATATTTAAAACTGAATAGAAATCTTTTTGACATTTTTAGGGTTTGAATTAATTATTTGACTTTTTATGTATGTATCTACACTTCGTTCAAATGTTTTGTTTTAATTTTCATATCACCTGTTTTACTTGAATGACTTAGTTTTTATTATTTTTTTGTAGTTAACCGTAATTAGTAAAAATAAAAGTTTATCCAAAAAGAGTTGCAGCAAATTGTACAGCTTTTAAAACATTTCTAAAAGATGGTTCTTTCTTTTCTTTACCGTAATCAGCTGGTAAATCATCTTCCTGCTCTTTTGTGCCATTACAACCAAGTTTACCTAATGCTGAAACTTTATGCTCAAAATAATGTGTATGAGCATAGATATATTGAAAATGATGTTCGGGTTTAAATGTTAAAGCATCACTGCATTTATAATCTTCTCCCCTGGGGTCATCAAGACATTCGATATAAGTAGAATTATTTTCATGCATTTCATGGGGGTAATAAATTTCAATTCCATGATGATATGGGTGTTCCAGATGTTCTGGGTTGCAGGGATGAGAATCTGCGCCCATAATTTCTTTCTTTTCACATCCTGGTAAATGTGGTACAATATCAATTGAATGAACAATTCGATAACTGGTTGGCACAAGTTTATCATGATTTTTCGCCAAAATAACATTTCCGACCCGAGGTTGTCCAAATGTGTACAGTATTACGTCATTCTTATTCCTCAATTTCGTGTGAACAGTTTTCAATGCAGCCAAAGATGCCATTGCTCCACCCAAGGAATGTCCAGTAAAAGTTACTTTGTAATTTGGATACTTTTCCAAAGCACTTTTTACATCCGGCCATAAAACCCTCAAGGCATTTACAAAATATTTGTTTGCTTTTCCAAGACCATAAAAATTCATTGATGGATCAAGGGAAAACCACCCTTCAGAAAGGAGTTGAGCCTTTGTGGAAGTGCCACGAAAAACAATATATAAATGGTGATTTACAGTATCCGCAAAATGATAAGATGAACATTTATTTCCAAAGAAATCACAAATTTTTCGTTGCGATGAAAATATTGAAGTATTTGTGTTGTTGGAGTTGAAAAAAGGAAAGGTTCTGAAATAAGATAAAAGTTTATTCCATTAATTATATAAGACATTTTAAATAATGACTGTCGAAAAAGTTTTGTCCCTTGTTTGAATGGTTAAAATTTTAAAAATCTTTAATATCTGAGTGATACTATTCAAAAAACAGTAAACAAAATTTTTTATCATTTTCGATGACACTGAAATGTTTCAGAAAAAAATTATTTCAAAAATGTGTAACTTTCACTGAATTACAGTATGCCTGCCCTAAAAATTCTACTAAAATTACTGAATCTTTACAAAAAAAACCAAAATCATTAAATTCTATATCAACAATTTTTTGATTATCCCCCACAGATCAAATTGGTGTTCAAACTACCACCCTTTTGTCCCCCTTCAAACAACCCCTGAGGCTAAATTTATGTAAAATTTCAGTTTATCTTGTTAAATTACCGCCTATTCAACATTGGACAACTCTTATTGGAAAAGAAAATATAATAAATTGGGCCATTACATGAAACTGACGTGGTTTTTCAGTTTTTGTTTAAAAAATGCCACTACAATCAAGGTCATCGGCATTTTTCCACTTTTGGCAGAACCACCTGAACTATTTAAACGATCGTCATCGGCGGTGACGGAACGAAAAAAGTACTTTATTTTAATTTAACGTTTATTTTTGAAAATCAAGAACCTAACAATCAACCAAAAAAACAGAAAATCCACTTGAAATTCAGGCAAAAAGCAAAAGAAATTTTAATTGTTAGGTTTTTTTCTTATCCAAAAATTTTCATTGAAAAAAATGTAATCTTCCGCTTCTTTTTAGGTTAAAAATTCTTTCAAAGAAGCTTTTAAAATATTTTATAAAATCTTCAAAAAACTTACTTTTTAACACATTGTTCTGGATGAACTCCATAAGCTCCTGCAGCAAGATTTAGCAAAGCTCTTGCAGTTTTTTCATTATAACCCGTTCTTGGCTGTTTTAAAGGTAAACAATTAATAAATGAAAAATAAATTATAAAAATAAATAATTTTAACATTATTTAATAACAAAAAATAACACCAGTTTATTGATCAAAAACTGTTCCCGAAAAACAAATGGTACAGCTGTAATAAAGAGAAAATTTTTGAAAAAATGACATATTTTTTATACTGAAATCGGGGTTACCAGCAAAAACTAAAAAAAGATATTTCATTTCTACGCAATTAAGAAAAAAAAAGTGTCGTCGTCTTTTATGTATTTGGTCAATAAATGTAATTATTTTTGCGATTTTTGTGATTCATCAACATGATAATGACTATCAAAATTTAAAAAAAGTTGAACAAATTTGATATAAAACTTGTTTTTTAAAGTTTACAAAGACAACTTTGAAAGTATTTTTTCTTGTTCATCGATCGTTAAAAATTTTCAACAAACGAAAATTCACTTTTTTCACTTTTTTTAGTTAAGTCACTCGTTTTAATCTCTTACATTTAATTTCATTCAATTCAAAAAAATGAATCAATTTTTTATATTTACTTTACCTGACTGTTGTTATTGATTGATGCTTTTTTGTTTACACTTTTGAAATATTTTCAAATGTATCAAAAAAGAAGTAAAATTGGATAAAAATACATAAACGGAAGCGGTGGTTTACGTACTTTTTTCGTTTTTTGGGGATCAAAGCTAAAATAAATTTGAATAAATTTGCCCCGATAAAAAGACCCTGATTATCAGGTTTATGCTGCACAAACCTGAAAATCAGGGAATAAAAAAGTACGTAAGCTACCGTCTCCTTCAGATCAAGGCTATTCCATTTTTCTTCAGCGAATATTTTGTTATTTTTTAATATTAAAAAATGAATCTCACTCATATTTTTATTCTTATTTTTATATTTCTTTTTTCTTCATCAACAGCTGCCCTGTTTTCTAAAATTCAATCAACTGCTGTAAAAGGATTTTTGACCTGTGATGGAGAAGCAGCAAAAAATGTAAAACTTCAGCTTTGGGATATTAATTTAATTACTTCAAATGATTTAATGGCAGAAGCAACACCAGATTCAGAGGGAAAATTTACCATTCAAGGATCAGAAAAAGGATTCACGACCATTGATCCACTTCTTCGAATGTAAGATTTTTTTGGTTTTTATAAAAACTTAAATGAGGAGGAGGCCTCCTCATTAAAGTTTCTACAACCTGAAAATCAGGGATAAGCTTGAATCCCTGATTTTCATCTTTGACCTTGACAAGCACAAAACCTGACAATCAGGGTCTTTTTTATGAGAACTGATAAGCAAATTTTTTTTAAATTGTTGATTTTCAGTTTCCATAAATGCTTCAAAACCCTTGGAAAATGTTACAAAAAAGTTGACCTTGTTATTCCAGATGAATTCGTAAGCAAAGGAAAAATTCCAAATAAAATTTTTGATATTGGTCATCTTGAATTGAAAGAACTTATAAGTCAAGACACAAAAGATTGTAATTGATTAAAAATTTTATAAAAATATTGTGTTGGACGAATTAAAAATATTTGCAACAATTGTTTTAAATGTTTTTAAAATATACTTTTAACTTTTTTCAATAAAAAAGATTCTTGTATCTTAAGATTTTATTGCGATGCAAATTTTTTTTAATTTTTTAAAGTAATTTACATGATCTTTTAGTAGTTTAATATTTTAGGTCATATTAGACAAAGAAGAACATAAAATTTTCTAAAATTTGGAAAAGAACTTAAAAATAGTAATATTGATTTATTTATAAAATTGATTGTTTCAACAATATGAACAATCGAAAATAACAGCCTAAAAAATGTAAAAACATTTATCCGCAAGAAAGAAAAATGACAAATTCTATTTGCAGTTTGCTTTTAATTCTTCCCTGAAGGGGTTCATTTTAAAATTTCACTTTGAAATTTAAGGTTTACAGTCCAGCTCGTTTCAACAAAGATATCGCTGGAAAAGATATAAAATTGATCAAAAGGAGATTTGCGTGATTGTTGTAGATTATGCAAAGTTACACCAAGATGTTGAAAAAGTAACAAAGAAAAAAGTTAAATGTCGTCCACTTCCAAAATCAACTCCACCAGGACCTCAACCACTTGCAGAACTAACAACTACAACTGAAACCGAAGAACCTCATGATGATTATGGAAATGGAAAAGAATTCAATGTGTTTGCTTTAATTTTTTCATTTTTTATTGCTGCTTTAATGTGTTTTCAATTTTGATATTGTATGAAAAATTAAAATTTTATTTAGAGATAAAAGTTGGTGAAATTAGTTTTAGCAGATTCATTTAATTATTAAAGTTAAAAATTGTGTGCGCAAATTTGATTTTGGATTACTGCAACAATGAAAATTAGGGAAAACAAAGAAGAAAAAATATATCTATAATTTTATGCTTGTTTGTTTGAAAGATCGAAAGGTTGTCACGGAAGAAAACAATAGCAAATACTGGACGCAGCAAGACTTGCTGCTGCTCAGTGCCACAACATGGGGAGGGGACGGTAGTGACTGGGCCCCGACAGAATTTCGGAATCATAAAAAATGCACAGGAGGAGTACGTGCTTTTTGTAGAATTTAGGAAAACTTGGAGTTTGTCCCATGACAGAATCATGAGATGATTTTTGTGAAGTTGCGGCACTGCTGCTGCTTAAGCTTTCCTGACTTTCTTCTTTTTGTCCACGTGTAATTCTTCTTCAAAGATGAATCATCAAATGCAACTTTTTTCAAATGCCTGTTTCACTTTTTTTTTTACTCAAAAAATACATAAATCAGCTTTTAATGGTTTTTTGAATTTTTTTAGGTGCCATTTTCTCTGCAAATCTAGGAGGCAAGCATTTGTAAAATGTTGATCACATTTTTTCTCTGAGAGAAAAAACTTATGTTTTTTTGTTTGTTGCAACAAATTTCAAATAATTTTTGGCAGCTGGAAGGGTATAAATATTGTGATTTTTTTCTTAGTTTTTATAAATTTTCAATTGTTTTAGTTTATTTTGCTTTTGTCTCCTCTGAAAAGAAAGTCGGCAGATTTCATGATATTATATTCTGGCTATTTGGCAATCAGAGGTTTGAAAATGCGGCACAAAAAATATAAGGAAAAGGGTTTGGGGACGAAAAAAGTCAGGTCACAGCACGGCTTGGAATAAATAATGGGTCGCATTTTCAAACCTTGATGTCAGTTCTATAAAAATAAATCCGGATTGTCCCGATGAATTATTTAAATGAAGCAGTACAGCGTGTTCGGGATGCAAATCCAAGTACATTTATTGATTTGTATTATGGTTCAAGCCCGGATGGCATCAGTTTTGCAATTTTAACTACTAAAGTATGTCATTTAATTAGATATCTGTCTATCAAGTTGCTATTATTTTTTTAAATATCATTACCTCAAATTTTAAGAACGTTTGAAATTATCAAGCTTTGATAACCAATTACCTGTTTCAACTATGCGAAATTGAAACTTGAAAAAAAGAAATCGAAATATTGAAATCGATTTTAAAAATGTGTCATACCAAATCAAAAAAATCGAAATCGAAATTTTTTCTGGAAATTAAAATGTCGAAATTATAGTGTAGAAAATTTGGAACTAAAAAAGCCGAAATTGAAATTTTTTGAGTCTGTTTAAAATTTAAACATCGAAATCGATATACAAATATTGCCATCCGAAAGATAATATCGAAATCGAACTATCGATTTTTCACAGCCCTGCTATAGCATTAGAGAATGAATGTGGGAGATATAGGAATAATCAATGAATTTCGGGAAACAAATGGACCCTTGATTATTGTTATCAATGATACTGATCATTTTACATTAGGTGCCGCAAGAACTAAAATCGAAAAATGTAAAAATGAAATCGAAAATGGCTTTTACAATTCCATATTTCCGTTGGGAAGATTTTCATAGTTGGTTTATAGTTTATTTAAAATATTGCACAAACTATTTCATTCTATTTAGTTTTGGGGAAAATTTTTATTTTCATACACAGGAATTACCACCAGATGCCATCACCAATCCAGATGCCTATTTACAGCCTGGGGATGTTATTAGTACAGCTTTTGTAGGACCGTACGTTTTTTTTTGAGGATGTGCAGATATTACGTCATCATCAAATTCTACTTTACCCCTCTAAATCAAAGGCATCAAAGGCGGCACAGTCATTCATCTCTCCCTCATTGATGACGTAATAATCTCGACAATCCATTTTTAAAGCTTAAAAGCTTAAAGAGCTTCAAAGCTTAAAAGAACAAATTCTGCAATTTTTGAAGAATAAATGTTTTTTAGATCCAGTCATTATGGAATTTATAACGGCAACGGTCAAGTATGTTTGGTCAATTTATATAATTTCTGGTATAAAATTTTTTTTAGGTTATCCATGTTTCAACTCATGGAAGAAATATAAGAGGATCTTTTGCACGAATTGGACAACTTTGCCCTGACTTTGTTAATGAACATGGATCAATTCAAAAGAAGGCAAATGTTTTTTATATGATTTTTTTATTTATTTTTTCCTTTTACAGGTTTTTTCGTATTCATTTCGAACACCAGAAAGAATTCTTGAAATTGCCAGAGGTCATGTTGATGCACAATATCGTAGAGATCGATATAATTTATTGTACCGAAATTGCTAACATTTTGTTACTCGATGCGCATTAGGATTAGAAATTTCTCCTGATGTTATAAGTTTTAATCATGTAATTAATGAATTGAGCAGAAACGCATTTATTCGCAATGCTCGTGTAAGTTGTTTTTTTTATAATATTTTTTGATCATAAGCAACTTTGAACACTTTCATTCAGGTTATTGGAGGAAATTTTGTATTCCGACGTTTTGGACAACACTTTTTGCGTAGAATTCTTCCAAGAATTCATTGATCCATTCGCAACTGCAAGTTCAATGGTGCCGTTTTAATTTTTTTTAATCCGTCAAAAAAAATTTCCAATTTATATTTGTTCATTACCAATATTTTTCTTTGAGTTCAACATATTTTTTTTATCTTTAAAACTTTAAACCTCAGAAAAGATATATTTGTAAATAAATTCCCATAAAAATTTAAAGAGTCAAAATTGTTAAAAAAAATTTATTGATGAATTACCGTATTTCTAATTTTTACAATGATTACTGTACTTCCATTTTCATTTTTTTATTTTAATTAATGGGTCAGGGCAAAAGTTCCCGTGATTCGAACTTTTTAAATTTTATTTATAATTTTTATTTAATTAATTTAAGCATAAATTTTATAAACATTTTTCGTTTGCTTTTAACATTTTTTAAAATAAAGAAATCATATATCCAAAAATGTGAGTTTTAAATTCTGCATTTAAATTTTTCCAAAAACAATGAACTATGCAAAATTTCCTATTGTTTAAAACTCGTGAACGAAAAGAGAAATTTGACCAAAAAATGATTTTTTTCCACAGGGGGGGGAGTACGTGGAACTCGAAAAAAAAAGTTTTTATTTTTTAATTTTTTTGATATTAAAAATTTTCCTATCCAGAGCTGAGTTGAATGGTGCAATCCAATTTTTCCTAAATTTAATAGAAAAATTTTTATAACGTTTAAAAATTGGGAAAAATTCTTGAATCACTCTGTATTTATTTAAAATTGTAGTCCAACCTATTTCGACAAAGATATCGCTGAAAAAAATACAAAATCAAAAAAAGGATATTTGGTTGATTGTTGTAGATTAAGCAAAATTTCCCCAAAATGTAGATCATATTCTTGGAATGATTTTCGAGGTGGAACTTGTTGGTTGAAGTCTGATATAAAACCTGTGGTAAATAAGAATGATGTCTTTGTTGGGGGTTTGGACCAGTGCTGGCGGTTTTTCGATTTTCGGATCGGTTTTCGGTTCGGTTTCGGTCCGGTTTTTCGGTTATCCGAACCGAATGAATGGAATCATGGCAGAATGTCATTCAATAGAAATTAATACAATTGTTAAATTTTTTTTAAAAATTTTTTTTAAAAATTTGAATATTATTTTTAAAAAACCTTATAAAAGAGAACCTTAAAGAATGATGTCTGTGTTGGGGTTTTTGAATAAAGGTAGTTTTTATTAAACCTAAAATTCAAAAAAGGTTTTTATCAGTTTTTAGATGTTTGGAATCATAGTAAAAGGGCATTAATAGAAATCGATACAGTTGTATTATAAAAATTTGAATACTATTTTTTTGACGTATAAATTTTGTCAAAAAATAAGAAAATGAAAGCAAAACTTTTTAAGGGTTTATGTAAATTTTTCTCCATTATATCGTCACCGTTTTCAACAGTGTCAAAAAAAAATCTATGCTGCTTTTAAAACATACATTTTTGCCAGGGTAAAACATTTTTTAATATTATTTTATTGTTGCGTAACCAAATTTTAATTCCTAAATGGATTACGGTACTTTCAGCTAAATTTTTGTATTTTATTTAATGTTCTTGTTCGCATTTGCATATAGCATGAACTTGACATTTATTCTGATTAAAATTTTATTTATCATTTTCTTTTAAGTATACTTTATCACGGTGTGCTGAGATTATGCGTAAATTTGGTAAACATTTTTTGTTTACTTTTAACATTTTTTAAATAAAGAAATCTAATTGTCAAAAAAGAGGTCAAAATTTGGGGTAACATTTAATGCAGTAAATGTAAAACATGGCTCAGTTTAGTTTGACATCTTTATTGAACAAATCAAACAAGCGGGGTCGGCCGACCGCATTCAATACATTTTAACTATAGCAAGTGAAAGCAAGACAAGACATTTTCTTTGCTAACACATTTTCGATCAAAAGATAACAATTTTCAAAACATTGAGAAAATCGCGATATTTCGCGACACTCCGGAAAACAAAAAGACAAAGTTAACATTACATTTTTTACAATCGATATTAAAGACTAACATTTTCTACAATATAAATGGATTTGTCATATGTTTACAATAGACTTGATTTCAATAAATATCTAACAGTTTCAATTCTATGAGAGAAATCAATGTAAACAACTAACATAACTAAAACTAATCTCTAAATGACAACTTCGGTTTAAACCTATTAAATACTATAATGAACGTGCGTAAGTTTTACAAAGCAACTTCTTCACAGCGACAAGTTCTTACACTTACATTCATTCAGCTAGGAATGGGGATCATTGTAGGTATCATCAGGCAAACGGGTTTAACAAGGCATTACTTCGCAAAGAGTTGAAATTTAATCGGTGAAATTAGCAAGGAATTACATATTGATTAGACAGTCAACGTCCTAAATAAAACCTTTTCTAAGAAACAAATCCATAAATAAAGCCAATATTCTGCAACATTTTAAACCACAGCGGTTAAATATTTCAATCAATTTCACATTAATAATGTTGCAGCATCTATCCGGGTAACATCACCGGCTGAGCCCCCACTGTCAAAAAAGAGGTCAAAATTTGGGGTAACATTTAATGCAGTAAATGTAAAACATGGCTCAGTTTAGTTTGACATCTTTATTGAACAAATCAAACAAGCGGGTCGGCCGACCGCATTCAATACATTTTAACGATAGCAAGTGAAAGCAAGACAAGACATTTTCTTTGCTAACACATTTTCGATCAAAAGATAACAATTTTCAAAACATTGAGAAAATCGCGATATTTCGCGACACTAATATTCAAAATTATGAGTTTAAAATTTTGCATTTAAACTTTAAAAATCGAAATGTAAGATGTTTTTTCCTTTTATGGAAGAGATGAGACAGTTTTTACTAAGCAATTTTCATCGTTGTTCCAAGCTTCCAGGTTCTTTGTATCTATGACAAAAGAGAGCACATATATCATTTTTCTCAAACAAAACAAATGTCCATTATTTAATTTTAAAAAGGGTAAACTCGCATCTGACAAAATAATTTGAGAAAGAAGCATTTGTTTTTGTTAGACAGGAACTGAAATGCTCAGTATTTCGATTACTTTTTTTCTAGAAAAAAATGATTAAAAAAGTGAAGATAAGATTTTAGAGAGAAAAAAGGTGGAGTAAAATGAAGAAACACCGAAAAGAATGATGCCGAAAAAAATTTGCATAATTTTAGTTTTTTTTAATTTTAAGACGTTTGGAATATTGGTAGAATATAATTTGAGAGAAATGAATGCAATTGTTTTAGAACACTTTATAAAACTTGCAACATTTTCGTGGACGAAGAAGTAAAAACGTTTGAAAGGATTTATGCAAATTTTTATTCATTTTGGCTTTACTACGATTTATTGGTTAAATCAAGACAGAAAATTTCCACATGCCCTTTAATGCAACTTTAACTTATTCATTTTTGTCCCTGGTAAAATAATTGTTTTAGAATTAAACAAAATATACATTTTTGTTAAATTTCCATATTATTGCTTGAAACTTTTACTATAGTGGTTTCGTTTTTTCAAAAATGTGAGTTTTAAATTCTGCATTTAAACTTTAAAAATCAAAATTTAAGATGTTTTTTCCTTTTTTGGA
>JAMRXY010000246.1:0-28310 GCA_024447195.1 Panagrolaimus sp. LJ2414 | reverse complement strand
AATATTCGATCCCAAATACGGAATAATTTGACTCGTTTACCAATTCTTTTCAGAAATGGTCACACGCGCTGCAATTTTCATTGTAGCGCGCGTGCAGCCCCAGACATCTTAGGGCATCACAGACCTGTTATTGCTGGGTTTCTTACGACTGGAACGCCGCAAATCCCATTAAGAAGAAAAGTTTTTAATGAAATCCCCATAAGAGAAAACATATAAAAAAAACTTTCTATTTAATTAAGCTCCAATCTCGTTCGTTATCGGAATTAACCAGACAAATCAATCCACGAACTAAGAACGGCCATGCACCACCATCCACCAAATCATGAAAAAGCTATCAATCTGTCAATCCTTATAGTGTCTAGACCGGGTGAGTTTTCCCGTGTTGAGTCAAATTAAGCCGCAGGCTCCACTTCTGGTGGTGACCTTCCGTCAATTCCTTTAAGTTTCAACTTTGCAACCATACTTCCCCCGGAACCAAAAGACTTTCGTTTCCGGGAAGCTCGTTTCAAGGGCAAATATAAAATATCCACCCGAAACTCGCTAGATGGCATAGTTTACGGTCAGAACTAGGGCGGTATCTGATCGCCTTCGATCCTCTGACTTTCGTTCTTGATTAATGAAAACATTCTTGGCAAATGCCTTCGCTGTAGTTCGTCTCGCAAGGGTCCACGAATTTCACCTCTCGCCCTGCGATACGGATGCCCCCGTTTGTTCCTTTTAATCATTACTATGGTAAGTAAAACCAATAAAACATGAACCATAGTCATGTTCTATTATTCCATGCAAAACCATACAAGCTTACGCCTGTTTTGAGCACTCTGATTTATTCAAAGTAAACTCAATAGATTCCGTATGCCCCGAAAGACATAAAAAAATCTATTAAAAAACATTTAGTATTAGTTACAATCCAAAGGATGAACTAACCTATCATGTACAGATCCAACTACGAGCTTTTTAACCGCAACAACAATTCAATGCAGTATGAGAGCTGGAATTACCGCGGCTGCTGGCACCAGACTTGCCCTCTCATTGATACTCTTTAATGATTTTAAAATCAAACCATTCCAATGATCCATCCCCGAAGGAATAGATCTTGTCATTTCTCGTCACTACCTCCTCGTACTGAGAGTGGGTAATTTTCGCGCCTGCTGCCTTCCTTGGATGTAAACGCCGTTTCTCAGGCATTTTCTCCGGAGTCGTACCCTAATACTCCGTTATCCGTCAAAACCATATAAGTACTATATACTTATATAGAAAGTTGATAGATCAGACACTTGAATGACATATCGTCGGTACAAGACCATACGATTAGCATGATATATTCAGTTTCAACACAAAACATTCCGAAGAATGCTTGGTTTTAATACTAATATACGCAATATTTCCATGAAGGAAATATCTTTTATGCATGTATTAGCTCCAGAATTACCACAGTTATCCATGTAGGATAAAAGTCAAAATCAAGTAAATTTTAGCTGTTATAATGAGCCATACGCGGTTTCGTGTTAAATACACATGTACTTAGACATGCATGGCTTAATCTTTGAAATGACCACATCAATCAGACAGGATCAATCAGATATATGTTTCTTTCGAATACAAATATATCTTATATATATCAAAACATATATAAATATGTTTTAGACTTTCAAAGTCACATCGCTTTTTTACTAGTATAAAAATTCCATAAAGAATAGTTATAAGCTAGTTTCCTTTGACATATAGTCAGCATAATTAGATATATCCATTAAAAATGAATATAAATAAACGAACGAGCAAACATTCATTACAAATGTCACGCTCTTATATCTCAAAATACATAGTAAAAGATGTTCCAAATTCATGGAATCTCACCTTATACCATATCGCAAAGGAATGCAGAAAGAGTCATAAACTTCCAAAAGTTTTCATATAGTAATGCATATAAACACATACTAAATTCAACTTCCTTCTTTCACTTCTCTTCTTTCCCTTACATCTAAGAAATAAAGGTATATAAATAAAAAAGCACCCCAAACATAACTTTTTTTTCGGATAGAGGACATTGAGTTTAACCGAGAAAATGCATTTTTGAACCTCTCATCCCCTATATGGGGTACCTAGGGGTCACAAAAATCTACAAAATTGATGAAAAAAAATTTTTCTTAAAAGCTTCCAAATGGTCCATAAATGCTTACAAAAGCTTAGAAACGACTCCAAACATATAAAAATTACTTAAAAAAGCTTAATAATTAATAAAAACTATTAAAAATAGCTTCAGGAACACAAATTAAAAAAATTTTGACTTATGCCCCTTCATCCATAAATCACAAAAAATTTTATGTCCTTGCCCGCATTCAACAAAGTTTTATGAATGGAGGAAAGCGCATAAAACTCAAATATTGTCCCAAATGGTCCCAAATGATCCCAAATGGCCCAAAAATGCTTACAAAAGCTTAGAAATGGCTTTAAGCATGTTAAAATTACTTACAAATGCTTAATAATTAATAAAAACTATTAAAAATAGCTTCAGGAACACAAATTTAAAAAATTTTGACTTATGCCCCTTCATCCATAAATCACAAAAACATTTATGTCCTTGCCCACATTCATGAATTTTTCATGAATGGAGGAAAGGGCATAAAACTCAAATTCGGTCCCAAATGATCTAAAATGATCCCAAATGGCCCCAAAATGCTTAGAAATTACTTAAAACATGTCTAAAATGCTTATTTAATTATATTAAAGCAATATCACAACAAAAATAGCCTCAGGGACATACATCTTAGAACAGGGACATATATGCTTAAAAGGGGCACAAAGGGATAAAAATGGGGACATGGGGGTAAGCTATAACTCAGAAATGGGTCATGGAGGTAGGACATAGCTTTAAAATGGGAATTTAAGCTAATTCCCCATTAAAAAATAGCCTTAGGAACACAAATTAAAAAATTTTAAATTTATGCACTTTCATCCATAAATCACAAAAAAATCTATGCCTTTTATCCATTCAACAAAATTTCATGAATGGAGGAAAGTGCATAAAATTCAAATACTGTCCCAAATGGTCCCGAATGGTCCCACATGGTCCAAAAATGCTTAGAAATGGCTTTAAACATGTTAAAATTGTTTACAAAAGCTTAATAATTAATAAAAACTATTAAAAATAGCTTCAGGAACACAAATTAAAAAATTTTAAATTTATGCACTTTCATCCATAAATCACAAAAAATTTTATGTCCTTGCCCGCATTCAACAAAATTTCATGAATGGAGGAAAGGGCATAAAATTCAAATATTGTCCCAAATGATCCCAAATGGTCAATAAAAGCTTAGAAATGCCTTCAAACATGTTAAAATTATATCCACAAGCTTAATAAACCTAACAATTATCAAAAAATAGCCTTAAGGGCGCGAAATAAAATTATTATTATCAGGGTCCTTTTCAACACAAAAAAATTCCATACAAACAAAAAATCACAAAAAAATTTTATTAAATTTAATTTTTTACCACACAAATATCTCTACAAATGTTTAAAAAAAGAAAGAAAATGAAAAAACATTTCAAAAGAACAAAAAAGAATCAAAAAGAATTTCTTTCTGCCATGACAGAACTTTGTCATTTTTATTTGACCTACATTTCTCTACTATCCTTGCAATGCCAAACATTTCTTCTCTACTTGCAATGCCAAACTGAATCATATTCATTATATCTTTAATCATATCATTCCTTACGGAATGATTGGTAAAATACCAATCTTAAATTTTCGTTCCAAAATGGAACGAATCTTAAATTTTTGTTCCAAAATGGAACGAATCTTAAATTTTCGTTCCAAAATGGAACGAATCTTAAATTTCCGTTCCAAAACGGAACGAGTCTGAAATTTTCACTTCAAAATGAAGTGAATCTTTGAATTTTCACTGCAAAGTGTTAGATTTTTACTTTGACAAATCTAACAAATTTGCAAAGTGTTAGATTTTTACTTTGACAAATCTAACAAATTTGCAAAGTGTTAGATTTTTACTTTGACAAATCTAACAAATTTGCAAAGTGTTAGATTTTTACTTTGACAAATCTAAATGTATATTGTCTTAGATAATGTCTGAGATAAAGTCTTAGATAATGTCTAAGATAATGTCTGAGATAAAGTCTTAGGTCTAAGATAAGCTCATAAGGGTGTGTAATGGAAAAGCCAAGTGGCTAAGCGGAATGACAACTCCGCTGAGTTGTATTCAACAGTTTTAAACTGCCGTTTAAATGTTGAAAAATCAACAATGTTGAAAAATCGCCATTGTTGAAAAATCAACAATGTTGAAAAATCAACAATGTTTGTTTCATGCCAAAAGTCGACATGAAACACAAATCTTTACAAACGACAAAAAAATATAAGTGGTTCAAAAATCGACTTATGGAACAAATGGCATAAAAAATGCAAATTATACGAGTTGAACGCATGAACAAAAAATATGCATTTCATCAATGACCATATCCAATGAAGGATAAAGTCAAAAACAAAATGCAAAACATGCATCAACCCATATAAAATGGATTCATTATTCCTACAGACCAATAAAAAAGTCGATATGAAACACAAATATTTCATATAAAAACAGATTATCCAATCTTCAGCTAAGTCTCAACAGATCGCAGCATAAACGCTGCTCTACTGAGAACAACACTGAGACCAGTAATCAAGTCGTTTGCAAGAAATCTTACACCCCGGCACTTAACCTTAGTAATAAGGCTTTATCAAAGGATTCGGAATTACCCAAATCCTTCGGGACATATAATGGGGCAGTACTACATTCAATAAAGAATGCATTTATAAGCCATCTCGACACCGAGATGCAAAAGTATTATTGCTTTGTCTAGGATGGATTCTGACTTAGAGGCTTTCAGTCATAAGCCACCAGACGTAGCATCACGCCATTATTCTATCGAATAAGCGTATATACCAAATGTCTGGACCTGCGGTTCCTCTCGTACTAAGCAGGACTACTATCGCAATAACTATCATGTACAGTAGGGTAAAACTAACCTGTCTCGCGACGGTCTAAACCCAGCTCACGTTCCCTATTAGTGGGTGAACAATCCAACGCTTTACGAATTCTGCTTCGTAATGATAGGAAGAGCCGACATCGAAGGATCAAAAAGCAACGTCGCTATGGACGCTTGGCTGCCACAAGCCAGTTATCCCTATGGTAACTTTTCTGACACCTCTTGTTATAAACTTCATAATCCAAAAGGATCGATAGGCCACGCTTTAACGGTCTGTATTCGTACTGAGAATCAAGATCAAGAATACTTTTCTCCTTTTAGTCTACGTGAGGTTTCTGTCCTCACTGAGTATTCCTTAGGACACCTGCGTTACTATTTGACAGATGTACCGCCCCAGTCAAACTCCCCGCCTGACAATGTCATCAGTGCGGATCATATCTCTTTCAAAAAGAAATATTTAAATCAAAAAGAATTTTCTAAAGAAAAATCTCCGTATTACTGAATAAGTAAAGAGTCGATAAAAGTAGGGGTATTTCACCGTTGACCGAAGTCTCCCCCTTATACTACACCTCTTATGACTCTTCACAAAGTCAGACTAGAGTCAAGCTCAATAGGGTCTTCTTTCCCCGCTGTATTTGCCAAGCCCGTTCCCTTGGCTGTGATTTCGCTAGATAGTAGATAGGGACAGTGGGAATCTCGTTAATCCATTCGTGCGCGTCAGGACTTATCTGACGAGGCATTTGGCTACCTTAAGAGAGTCATAGTTACTCCCGCCGTTTACCCGCGCTTATATAAATTTCTTTAGATTAACATTCAGAGCACTGGGCAGAAATCACAAATAGTCAACGCACATAAACGCCTTCTATTTGCTCTGTTTTAATTAGACAGTCGGATTCCCCGAGTCCGTGTCAGTTCTAAGCTAATCGTTAAGTGTATATTGACGTTCTATCCGTAAGAATAAAACAAGTTTAAAAATTCCACAGTAAAAATTAAACACTAGTCCAAGTTCATTCCGAAGAAATTCCTCAAACATGATCTAATTCTTAAAGTTTCATTTAAAAACCCAATATACTCGATTCTTAGAGCCAATCCTTTTCCCGAAGTTACGGATCTAATTTGCCGACTTCCCTTACCTACATTATTCTATCGACCAGAGGCTATTCACCTTGAAAACCTGATGCGGAATAAGGTACGGCTATGGAATACATTATTAGGGATCCCTCATATTTTCAAGGGCCATATATAGCAATCAGAACATAACAAAAACCGTTATGCTTTTCAATACCTTTAACCATATCTCGAGATGATCTCATTCCATGGTCAAAATATCTTAAATAGAGAAGAGATCTCTATTCTGAACTATATATGACGTATATGAGTTCATATAACGTTACCGTCCCTTATTTAAATTCCGAAGAATAAAAATAATCGTATTCTCATAGTGTAGGAATATTAACCTACTTCCCTTTCAGAATACATGCGAATCCATATAAATACGAAAACACACATAATGAAAATGGCATGCGCCATTTCTTTAGGACCGACTGACCCACATTCAAATACTGTTCACGTGGAAACCTTTTTCACTTCGGCCTTCAAGGATCTCACTTGAATGTTTGCTACTATCACCAAGATCTGCACTAGTAGAAGCTCCAGTCCATTTTACAATGAAAACCTTCAACGCTAACTACTACACCCTCCTACATGTTATACTCTGTTTTCACATAGTATAACAGTAAAGTATAGGTCTTTCGCTAGAGCGCCATCCATTTTCAGGGCTAGTTGATTCGGCAGGTGAGTTGTTACACACTCCTTAGCGGTTTACAACTTCCATGTCCACCGTCCTGCTGTCAATATCAACTAACACCTTTTATGGGGTCTCATGAGCAAAAAGTTTGGCACCTTAACTTTACTTGCGGTTCATCCCGCATCGCCAGTTCTGCTTACCAAAAATGGCCCACTTTCAACTATTATATTCAATGCTCATGTTCAATTAAGAAACATAAACATCATACCCATTAAGAGTATGAGAATAGGTTGAGAACATTTCGTTCCCAAGACCTCTAATCGTTCGCTTTACCGAGTATAACTATTAAAAATTAGTTGAAGCTATCCTAAGGGAAACTTCGGAGGGAACCAGCTACTAGATGGTTCGATTAGTCTTTCGCCCCTATACCCAAGTCAGACGATCGATTTGCACGTCAGAACCGCTTCGGACTTCCATCAGAGTTTCCTCTGACTTCATCCTGCTCAGGCATAGTTCACCATCTTTCGGGTCTCATTGCATATGCTCTATCTCCACCCATTTGCAAGCAAATTAGATGGGACTATACTACTTGCTTTTCCGTAGAAAAACAATCATATATCATATTCGATAAAGAATACTTTACTTTCATTACGCCAATGAGTTTTGAACACTCAATGACTCGCACATACAATAAACTCCTTGGTCCGTGTTTCAAGACGGGACATATAGGTGATTGTCTTTTATACTGATATTTAATAGATATCATAAAGCATTTATACGGATCAAATAAAAAAGCCAACGCAAGCGTTAACTTTAATATAAAACCAGTCAAATACCATCTTTTATCCATTAAAGGGCAATTAACCAAAAACTTTTTCCATTATACCAGGATACACATCCGAAGATATGCCCTCTAATATAATTTCAAAAGTCTCAATCAATTGTATCAGCACAATGGCAACAAGTGCATCATATATTCGCAAACTGCAGCCATCAAATAAATCTTTCGAAAATATTTAACAACCCGTTAAACGAATAATACAACTTATTATTACCATCTTTCGACAACTCTATACGCTTCCACTCATTCAGTTTCACGTACTATTTAACTCTCTCTTCAGAGTTCTTTTCAACTTTCCCTCACGGTACTTGTTTGCTATCGGATTCATACATATATTTAGCTTTAGGTGAAGTTTACCACCTACTTTGGGCTGTGTTTCCAAACAACCCGACTCAAAGCATAAATCAAATGAAATGCATAAAATATCTTAACAGGTCTATCACCTTCTATGGAACTCTAGTCAAAGAGAACTTAAGATATTATACATTCCATAATAATAAATGCTATACGCTACAGTTCGCTTTGCCATTACAACAAAGAGATTCAGCGCTGAGCTTATCCCGTTTCACTCGCAGTTACTAAGGGAATCCTTTTTAGTTTCTTTTCCTCCGCTTACTGATATGCTTAAGTTCAGCGGGTAGTCACACTTGATTTGAGATCATAAAAGTCGAAATATATTTCTCATTATTCCACATATATATATGAAAAGAGTTAAACTTTTATCTCGAACAATAATCAAATTGTCGATTCAAGTACTCTATCATATATAAATATGAAATAACGCATTATCCGAAGATAAAACGAAATATATTTCTATATAGTTAAGCAAAGCTATAAAGTTATTCCATCAAAGGAATATAACCAAAAGTCTTTACTTTCCCATACAAAAGGCCTAATAAACCTTTCAACTATCATAGCTCCATGAAAGAACTATAGTATAGATATATGATTCTCAAACAAATGTGCCAATGGTTAAAAACCATCGGCGCAATTTGCATTCGAAACTTTTTCATTCATGTAGTTTGCAAGTCATGAAAAATAACGCATTTTGCTGCGTTCTTCATCGATGTATGAACCGAGTGATCCACTGAATAAGCTTATTTATATATAAGTTTATATGACTATGTTTTATATCAAACAAAACATTATCTGGCGGATTTCGTTTTACGGAAAACCTCATTAATTCTATATTAACCCAAAAAAGGATTAATACTGTCCATAAAAGTTTAATATAAGCACGGCGATCACACTTATAACTTTTATGACAGAAACCAGACAAAAAGCCGTTCCGTTCACATATAGAAAGCTCCAATATTAACAAGGCGAATTTTTATATTTAAAATTCTTGTAATGATCCGGCCTGCAGGTTCACCTACGGCCACCTTGTTACGACTTTTGCCCGGTTCAAGCCAATGCGATCAAATTGATTTTCATCTGTATTCTTATCCGTAAGAATAAAAATACAAACAATCCTCAATCTTCTCGAATTAACCCAGTTCCGGGCAGCGACGGGCGGTGTGTACAAAGGACAGGGACGTAATCAGCGTAAGCTGATGACTTACACTTACTTGAAGTTCCTCGTTCACGAATAATAATTACAATATTCGATCCCAAATACGGAATAATTTGACTCGTTTACCAATTCTTTTCAGAAATGGTCACACGCGCTGCAATTTTCATTGTAGCGCGCGTGCAGCCCCAGACATCTTAGGGCATCACAGACCTGTTATTGCTGGGTTTCTTACGACTGGAACGCCGCAAATCCCATTAAGAAGAAAAGTTTTTAATGAAATCCCCATAAGAGAAAACATATAAAAAAAACTTTCTATTTAATTAAGCTCCAATCTCGTTCGTTATCGGAATTAACCAGACAAATCAATCCACGAACTAAGAACGGCCATGCACCACCATCCACCAAATCATGAAAAAGCTATCAATCTGTCAATCCTTATAGTGTCTAGACCGGGTGAGTTTTCCCGTGTTGAGTCAAATTAAGCCGCAGGCTCCACTTCTGGTGGTGACCTTCCGTCAATTCCTTTAAGTTTCAACTTTGCAACCATACTTCCCCCGGAACCAAAAGACTTTCGTTTCCGGGAAGCTCGTTTCAAGGGCAAATATAAAATATCCACCCGAAACTCGCTAGATGGCATAGTTTACGGTCAGAACTAGGGCGGTATCTGATCGCCTTCGATCCTCTGACTTTCGTTCTTGATTAATGAAAACATTCTTGGCAAATGCCTTCGCTGTAGTTCGTCTCGCAAGGGTCCACGAATTTCACCTCTCGCCCTGCGATACGGATGCCCCCGTTTGTTCCTTTTAATCATTACTATGGTAAGTAAAACCAATAAAACATGAACCATAGTCATGTTCTATTATTCCATGCAAAACCATACAAGCTTACGCCTGTTTTGAGCACTCTGATTTATTCAAAGTAAACTCAATAGATTCCGTATGCCCCGAAAGACATAAAAAAATCTATTAAAAAACATTTAGTATTAGTTACAATCCAAAGGATGAACTAACCTATCATGTACAGATCCAACTACGAGCTTTTTAACCGCAACAACAATTCAATGCAGTATGAGAGCTGGAATTACCGCGGCTGCTGGCACCAGACTTGCCCTCTCATTGATACTCTTTAATGATTTTAAAATCAAACCATTCCAATGATCCATCCCCGAAGGAATAGATCTTGTCATTTCTCGTCACTACCTCCTCGTACTGAGAGTGGGTAATTTTCGCGCCTGCTGCCTTCCTTGGATGTAAACGCCGTTTCTCAGGCATTTTCTCCGGAGTCGTACCCTAATACTCCGTTATCCGTCAAAACCATATAAGTACTATATACTTATATAGAAAGTTGATAGATCAGACACTTGAATGACATATCGTCGGTACAAGACCATACGATTAGCATGATATATTCAGTTTCAACACAAAACATTCCGAAGAATGCTTGGTTTTAATACTAATATACGCAATATTTCCATGAAGGAAATATCTTTTATGCATGTATTAGCTCCAGAATTACCACAGTTATCCATGTAGGATAAAAGTCAAAATCAAGTAAATTTTAGCTGTTATAATGAGCCATACGCGGTTTCGTGTTAAATACACATGTACTTAGACATGCATGGCTTAATCTTTGAAATGACCACATCAATCAGACAGGATCAATCAGATATATGTTTCTTTCGAATACAAATATATCTTATATATATCAAAACATATATAAATATGTTTTAGACTTTCAAAGTCACATCGCTTTTTTACTAGTATAAAAATTCCATAAAGAATAGTTATAAGCTAGTTTCCTTTGACATATAGTCAGCATAATTAGATATATCCATTAAAAATGAATATAAATAAACGAACGAGCAAACATTCATTACAAATGTCACGCTCTTATATCTCAAAATACATAGTAAAAGATGTTCCAAATTCATGGAATCTCACCTTATACCATATCGCAAAGGAATGCAGAAAGAGTCATAAACTTCCAAAAGTTTTCATATAGTAATGCATATAAACACATACTAAATTCAACTTCCTTCTTTCACTTCTCTTCTTTCCCTTACATCTAAGAAATAAAGGTATATAAATAAAAAAGCACCCCAAACATAACTTTTTTTTCGGATAGAGGACATTGAGTTTAACCGAGAAAATGCATTTTTGAACCTCTCATCCCCTATATGGGGTACCTAGGGGTCACAAAAATCTACAAAATTGATGAAAAAAAATTTTTCTTAAAAGCTTCCAAATGGTCCATAAATGCTTACAAAAGCTTAGAAACGACTCCAAACATATAAAAATTACTTAAAAAAGCTTAATAATTAATAAAAACTATTAAAAATAGCTTCAGGAACACAAATTAAAAAAATTTTGACTTATGCCCCTTCATCCATAAATCACAAAAAATTTTATGTCCTTGCCCGCATTCAACAAAGTTTTATGAATGGAGGAAAGCGCATAAAACTCAAATATTGTCCCAAATGGTCCCAAATGATCCCAAATGGCCCAAAAATGCTTACAAAAGCTTAGAAATGGCTTTAAGCATGTTAAAATTACTTACAAATGCTTAATAATTAATAAAAACTATTAAAAATAGCTTCAGGAACACAAATTTAAAAAATTTTGACTTATGCCCCTTCATCCATAAATCACAAAAACATTTATGTCCTTGCCCACATTCATGAATTTTTCATGAATGGAGGAAAGGGCATAAAACTCAAATTCGGTCCCAAATGATCTAAAATGATCCCAAATGGCCCCAAAATGCTTAGAAATTACTTAAAACATGTCTAAAATGCTTATTTAATTATATTAAAGCAATATCACAACAAAAATAGCCTCAGGGACATACATCTTAGAACAGGGACATATATGCTTAAAAGGGGCACAAAGGGATAAAAATGGGGACATGGGGGTAAGCTATAACTCAGAAATGGGTCATGGAGGTAGGACATAGCTTTAAAATGGGAATTTAAGCTAATTCCCCATTAAAAAATAGCCTTAGGAACACAAATTAAAAAATTTTAAATTTATGCACTTTCATCCATAAATCACAAAAAAATCTATGCCTTTTATCCATTCAACAAAATTTCATGAATGGAGGAAAGTGCATAAAATTCAAATACTGTCCCAAATGGTCCCGAATGGTCCCACATGGTCCAAAAATGCTTAGAAATGGCTTTAAACATGTTAAAATTGTTTACAAAAGCTTAATAATTAATAAAAACTATTAAAAATAGCTTCAGGAACACAAATTAAAAAATTTTAAATTTATGCACTTTCATCCATAAATCACAAAAAATTTTATGTCCTTGCCCGCATTCAACAAAATTTCATGAATGGAGGAAAGGGCATAAAATTCAAATATTGTCCCAAATGATCCCAAATGGTCAATAAAAGCTTAGAAATGCCTTCAAACATGTTAAAATTATATCCACAAGCTTAATAAACCTAACAATTATCAAAAAATAGCCTTAAGGGCGCGAAATAAAATTATTATTATCAGGGTCCTTTTCAACACAAAAAAATTCCATACAAACAAAAAATCACAAAAAAATTTTATTAAATTTAATTTTTTACCACACAAATATCTCTACAAATGTTTAAAAAAAGAAAGAAAATGAAAAAACATTTCAAAAGAACAAAAAAGAATCAAAAAGAATTTCTTTCTGCCATGACAGAACTTTGTCATTTTTATTTGACCTACATTTCTCTACTATCCTTGCAATGCCAAACATTTCTTCTCTACTTGCAATGCCAAACTGAATCATATTCATTATATCTTTAATCATATCATTCCTTACGGAATGATTGGTAAAATACCAATCTTAAATTTTCGTTCCAAAATGGAACGAATCTTAAATTTTTGTTCCAAAATGGAACGAATCTTAAATTTTCGTTCCAAAATGGAACGAATCTTAAATTTCCGTTCCAAAACGGAACGAGTCTGAAATTTTCACTTCAAAATGAAGTGAATCTTTGAATTTTCACTGCAAAGTGTTAGATTTTTACTTTGACAAATCTAACAAATTTGCAAAGTGTTAGATTTTTACTTTGACAAATCTAACAAATTTGCAAAGTGTTAGATTTTTACTTTGACAAATCTAACAAATTTGCAAAGTGTTAGATTTTTACTTTGACAAATCTAAATGTATATTGTCTTAGATAATGTCTGAGATAAAGTCTTAGATAATGTCTAAGATAATGTCTGAGATAAAGTCTTAGGTCTAAGATAAGCTCATAAGGGTGTGTAATGGAAAAGCCAAGTGGCTAAGCGGAATGACAACTCCGCTGAGTTGTATTCAACAGTTTTAAACTGCCGTTTAAATGTTGAAAAATCAACAATGTTGAAAAATCGCCATTGTTGAAAAATCAACAATGTTGAAAAATCAACAATGTTTGTTTCATGCCAAAAGTCGACATGAAACACAAATCTTTACAAACGACAAAAAAATATAAGTGGTTCAAAAATCGACTTATGGAACAAATGGCATAAAAAATGCAAATTATACGAGTTGAACGCATGAACAAAAAATATGCATTTCATCAATGACCATATCCAATGAAGGATAAAGTCAAAAACAAAATGCAAAACATGCATCAACCCATATAAAATGGATTCATTATTCCTACAGACCAATAAAAAAGTCGATATGAAACACAAATATTTCATATAAAAACAGATTATCCAATCTTCAGCTAAGTCTCAACAGATCGCAGCATAAACGCTGCTCTACTGAGAACAACACTGAGACCAGTAATCAAGTCGTTTGCAAGAAATCTTACACCCCGGCACTTAACCTTAGTAATAAGGCTTTATCAAAGGATTCGGAATTACCCAAATCCTTCGGGACATATAATGGGGCAGTACTACATTCAATAAAGAATGCATTTATAAGCCATCTCGACACCGAGATGCAAAAGTATTATTGCTTTGTCTAGGATGGATTCTGACTTAGAGGCTTTCAGTCATAAGCCACCAGACGTAGCATCACGCCATTATTCTATCGAATAAGCGTATATACCAAATGTCTGGACCTGCGGTTCCTCTCGTACTAAGCAGGACTACTATCGCAATAACTATCATGTACAGTAGGGTAAAACTAACCTGTCTCGCGACGGTCTAAACCCAGCTCACGTTCCCTATTAGTGGGTGAACAATCCAACGCTTTACGAATTCTGCTTCGTAATGATAGGAAGAGCCGACATCGAAGGATCAAAAAGCAACGTCGCTATGGACGCTTGGCTGCCACAAGCCAGTTATCCCTATGGTAACTTTTCTGACACCTCTTGTTATAAACTTCATAATCCAAAAGGATCGATAGGCCACGCTTTAACGGTCTGTATTCGTACTGAGAATCAAGATCAAGAATACTTTTCTCCTTTTAGTCTACGTGAGGTTTCTGTCCTCACTGAGTATTCCTTAGGACACCTGCGTTACTATTTGACAGATGTACCGCCCCAGTCAAACTCCCCGCCTGACAATGTCATCAGTGCGGATCATATCTCTTTCAAAAAGAAATATTTAAATCAAAAAGAATTTTCTAAAGAAAAATCTCCGTATTACTGAATAAGTAAAGAGTCGATAAAAGTAGGGGTATTTCACCGTTGACCGAAGTCTCCCCCTTATACTACACCTCTTATGACTCTTCACAAAGTCAGACTAGAGTCAAGCTCAATAGGGTCTTCTTTCCCCGCTGTATTTGCCAAGCCCGTTCCCTTGGCTGTGATTTCGCTAGATAGTAGATAGGGACAGTGGGAATCTCGTTAATCCATTCGTGCGCGTCAGGACTTATCTGACGAGGCATTTGGCTACCTTAAGAGAGTCATAGTTACTCCCGCCGTTTACCCGCGCTTATATAAATTTCTTTAGATTAACATTCAGAGCACTGGGCAGAAATCACAAATAGTCAACGCACATAAACGCCTTCTATTTGCTCTGTTTTAATTAGACAGTCGGATTCCCCGAGTCCGTGTCAGTTCTAAGCTAATCGTTAAGTGTATATTGACGTTCTATCCGTAAGAATAAAACAAGTTTAAAAATTCCACAGTAAAAATTAAACACTAGTCCAAGTTCATTCCGAAGAAATTCCTCAAACATGATCTAATTCTTAAAGTTTCATTTAAAAACCCAATATACTCGATTCTTAGAGCCAATCCTTTTCCCGAAGTTACGGATCTAATTTGCCGACTTCCCTTACCTACATTATTCTATCGACCAGAGGCTATTCACCTTGAAAACCTGATGCGGAATAAGGTACGGCTATGGAATACATTATTAGGGATCCCTCATATTTTCAAGGGCCATATATAGCAATCAGAACATAACAAAAACCGTTATGCTTTTCAATACCTTTAACCATATCTCGAGATGATCTCATTCCATGGTCAAAATATCTTAAATAGAGAAGAGATCTCTATTCTGAACTATATATGACGTATATGAGTTCATATAACGTTACCGTCCCTTATTTAAATTCCGAAGAATAAAAATAATCGTATTCTCATAGTGTAGGAATATTAACCTACTTCCCTTTCAGAATACATGCGAATCCATATAAATACGAAAACACACATAATGAAAATGGCATGCGCCATTTCTTTAGGACCGACTGACCCACATTCAAATACTGTTCACGTGGAAACCTTTTTCACTTCGGCCTTCAAGGATCTCACTTGAATGTTTGCTACTATCACCAAGATCTGCACTAGTAGAAGCTCCAGTCCATTTTACAATGAAAACCTTCAACGCTAACTACTACACCCTCCTACATGTTATACTCTGTTTTCACATAGTATAACAGTAAAGTATAGGTCTTTCGCTAGAGCGCCATCCATTTTCAGGGCTAGTTGATTCGGCAGGTGAGTTGTTACACACTCCTTAGCGGTTTACAACTTCCATGTCCACCGTCCTGCTGTCAATATCAACTAACACCTTTTATGGGGTCTCATGAGCAAAAAGTTTGGCACCTTAACTTTACTTGCGGTTCATCCCGCATCGCCAGTTCTGCTTACCAAAAATGGCCCACTTTCAACTATTATATTCAATGCTCATGTTCAATTAAGAAACATAAACATCATACCCATTAAGAGTATGAGAATAGGTTGAGAACATTTCGTTCCCAAGACCTCTAATCGTTCGCTTTACCGAGTATAACTATTAAAAATTAGTTGAAGCTATCCTAAGGGAAACTTCGGAGGGAACCAGCTACTAGATGGTTCGATTAGTCTTTCGCCCCTATACCCAAGTCAGACGATCGATTTGCACGTCAGAACCGCTTCGGACTTCCATCAGAGTTTCCTCTGACTTCATCCTGCTCAGGCATAGTTCACCATCTTTCGGGTCTCATTGCATATGCTCTATCTCCACCCATTTGCAAGCAAATTAGATGGGACTATACTACTTGCTTTTCCGTAGAAAAACAATCATATATCATATTCGATAAAGAATACTTTACTTTCATTACGCCAATGAGTTTTGAACACTCAATGACTCGCACATACAATAAACTCCTTGGTCCGTGTTTCAAGACGGGACATATAGGTGATTGTCTTTTATACTGATATTTAATAGATATCATAAAGCATTTATACGGATCAAATAAAAAAGCCAACGCAAGCGTTAACTTTAATATAAAACCAGTCAAATACCATCTTTTATCCATTAAAGGGCAATTAACCAAAAACTTTTTCCATTATACCAGGATACACATCCGAAGATATGCCCTCTAATATAATTTCAAAAGTCTCAATCAATTGTATCAGCACAATGGCAACAAGTGCATCATATATTCGCAAACTGCAGCCATCAAATAAATCTTTCGAAAATATTTAACAACCCGTATAAACGAATAATACAACTTATTATTACCATCTTTCGACAACTCTATACGCTTCCACTCATTCAGTTTCACGTACTATTTAACTCTCTCTTCAGAGTTCTTTTCAACTTTCCCTCACGGTACTTGTTTGCTATCGGATTCATACATATATTTAGCTTTAGGTGAAGTTTACCACCTACTTTGGGCTGTGTTTCCAAACAACCCGACTCAAAGCATAAATCAAATGAAATGCATAAAATATCTTAACAGGTCTATCACCTTCTATGGAACTCTAGTCAAAGAGAACTTAAGATATTATACATTCCATAATAATAAATGCTATACGCTACAGTTCGCTTTGCCATTACAACAAAGAGATTCAGCGCTGAGCTTATCCCGTTTCACTCGCAGTTACTAAGGGAATCCTTTTTAGTTTCTTTTCCTCCGCTTACTGATATGCTTAAGTTCAGCGGGTAGTCACACTTGATTTGAGATCATAAAAGTCGAAATATATTTCTCATTATTCCACATATATATATGAAAAGAGTTAAACTTTTATCTCGAACAATAATCAAATTGTCGATTCAAGTACTCTATCATATATAAATATGAAATAACGCATTATCCGAAGATAAAACGAAATATATTTCTATATAGTTAAGCAAAGCTATAAAGTTATTCCATCAAAGGAATATAACCAAAAGTCTTTACTTTCCCATACAAAAGGCCTAATAAACCTTTCAACTATCATAGCTCCATGAAAGAACTATAGTATAGATATATGATTCTCAAACAAATGTGCCAATGGTTAAAAACCATCGGCGCAATTTGCATTCGAAACTTTTTCATTCATGTAGTTTGCAAGTCATGAAAAATAACGCATTTTGCTGCGTTCTTCATCGATGTATGAACCGAGTGATCCACTGAATAAGCTTATTTATATATAAGTTTATATGACTATGTTTTATATCAAACAAAACATTATCTGGCGGATTTCGTTTTACGGAAAACCTCATTAATTCTATATTAACCCAAAAAAGGATTAATACTGTCCATAAAAGTTTAATATAAGCACGGCGATCACACTTATAACTTTTATGACAGAAACCAGACAAAAAGCCGTTCCGTTCACATATAGAAAGCTCCAATATTAACAAGGCGAATTTTTATATTTAAAATTCTTGTAATGATCCGGCCTGCAGGTTCACCTACGGCCACCTTGTTACGACTTTTGCCCGGTTCAAGCCAATGCGATCAAATTGATTTTCATCTGTATTCTTATCCGTAAGAATAAAAATACAAACAATCCTCAATCTTCTCGAATTAACCCAGTTCCGGGCAGCGACGGGCGGTGTGTACAAAGGACAGGGACGTAATCAGCGTAAGCTGATGACTTACACTTACTTGAAGTTCCTCGTTCACGAATAATAATTACAATATTCGATCCCAAATACGGAATAATTTGACTCGTTTACCAATTCTTTTCAGAAATGGTCACACGCGCTGCAATTTTCATTGTAGCGCGCGTGCAGCCCCAGACATCTTAGGGCATCACAGACCTGTTATTGCTGGGTTTCTTACGACTGGAACGCCGCAAATCCCATTAAGAAGAAAAGTTTTTAATGAAATCCCCATAAGAGAAAACATATAAAAAAAACTTTCTATTTAATTAAGCTCCAATCTCGTTCGTTATCGGAATTAACCAGACAAATCAATCCACGAACTAAGAACGGCCATGCACCACCATCCACCAAATCATGAAAAAGCTATCAATCTGTCAATCCTTATAGTGTCTAGACCGGGTGAGTTTTCCCGTGTTGAGTCAAATTAAGCCGCAGGCTCCACTTCTGGTGGTGACCTTCCGTCAATTCCTTTAAGTTTCAACTTTGCAACCATACTTCCCCCGGAACCAAAAGACTTTCGTTTCCGGGAAGCTCGTTTCAAGGGCAAATATAAAATATCCACCCGAAACTCGCTAGATGGCATAGTTTACGGTCAGAACTAGGGCGGTATCTGATCGCCTTCGATCCTCTGACTTTCGTTCTTGATTAATGAAAACATTCTTGGCAAATGCCTTCGCTGTAGTTCGTCTCGCAAGGGTCCACGAATTTCACCTCTCGCCCTGCGATACGGATGCCCCCGTTTGTTCCTTTTAATCATTACTATGGTAAGTAAAACCAATAAAACATGAACCATAGTCATGTTCTATTATTCCATGCAAAACCATACAAGCTTACGCCTGTTTTGAGCACTCTGATTTATTCAAAGTAAACTCAATAGATTCCGTATGCCCCGAAAGACATAAAAAAATCTATTAAAAAACATTTAGTATTAGTTACAATCCAAAGGATGAACTAACCTATCATGTACAGATCCAACTACGAGCTTTTTAACCGCAACAACAATTCAATGCAGTATGAGAGCTGGAATTACCGCGGCTGCTGGCACCAGACTTGCCCTCTCATTGATACTCTTTAATGATTTTAAAATCAAACCATTCCAATGATCCATCCCCGAAGGAATAGATCTTGTCATTTCTCGTCACTACCTCCTCGTACTGAGAGTGGGTAATTTTCGCGCCTGCTGCCTTCCTTGGATGTAAACGCCGTTTCTCAGGCATTTTCTCCGGAGTCGTACCCTAATACTCCGTTATCCGTCAAAACCATATAAGTACTATATACTTATATAGAAAGTTGATAGATCAGACACTTGAATGACATATCGTCGGTACAAGACCATACGATTAGCATGATATATTCAGTTTCAACACAAAACATTCCGAAGAATGCTTGGTTTTAATACTAATATACGCAATATTTCCATGAAGGAAATATCTTTTATGCATGTATTAGCTCCAGAATTACCACAGTTATCCATGTAGGATAAAAGTCAAAATCAAGTAAATTTTAGCTGTTATAATGAGCCATACGCGGTTTCGTGTTAAATACACATGTACTTAGACATGCATGGCTTAATCTTTGAAATGACCACATCAATCAGACAGGATCAATCAGATATATGTTTCTTTCGAATACAAATATATCTTATATATATCAAAACATATATAAATATGTTTTAGACTTTCAAAGTCACATCGCTTTTTTACTAGTATAAAAATTCCATAAAGAATAGTTATAAGCTAGTTTCCTTTGACATATAGTCAGCATAATTAGATATATCCATTAAAAATGAATATAAATAAACGAACGAGCAAACATTCATTACAAATGTCACGCTCTTATATCTCAAAATACATAGTAAAAGATGTTCCAAATTCATGGAATCTCACCTTATACCATATCGCAAAGGAATGCAGAAAGAGTCATAAACTTCCAAAAGTTTTCATATAGTAATGCATATAAACACATACTAAATTCAACTTCCTTCTTTCACTTCTCTTCTTTCCCTTACATCTAAGAAATAAAGGTATATAAATAAAAAAGCACCCCAAACATAACTTTTTTTTCGGATAGAGGACATTGAGTTTAACCGAGAAAATGCATTTTTGAACCTCTCATCCCCTATATGGGGTACCTAGGGGTCACAAAAATCTACAAAATTGATGAAAAAAAATTTTTCTTAAAAGCTTCCAAATGGTCCATAAATGCTTACAAAAGCTTAGAAACGACTCCAAACATATAAAAATTACTTAAAAAAGCTTAATAATTAATAAAAACTATTAAAAATAGCTTCAGGAACACAAATTAAAAAAATTTTGACTTATGCCCCTTCATCCATAAATCACAAAAAATTTTATGTCCTTGCCCGCATTCAACAAAGTTTTATGAATGGAGGAAAGCGCATAAAACTCAAATATTGTCCCAAATGGTCCCAAATGATCCCAAATGGCCCAAAAATGCTTACAAAAGCTTAGAAATGGCTTTAAGCATGTTAAAATTACTTACAAATGCTTAATAATTAATAAAAACTATTAAAAATAGCTTCAGGAACACAAATTTAAAAAATTTTGACTTATGCCCCTTCATCCATAAATCACAAAAACATTTATGTCCTTGCCCACATTCATGAATTTTTCATGAATGGAGGAAAGGGCATAAAACTCAAATTCGGTCCCAAATGATCTAAAATGATCCCAAATGGCCCCAAAATGCTTAGAAATTACTTAAAACATGTCTAAAATGCTTATTTAATTATATTAAAGCAATATCACAACAAAAATAGCCTCAGGGACATACATCTTAGAACAGGGACATATATGCTTAAAAGGGGCACAAAGGGATAAAAATGGGGACATGGGGGTAAGCTATAACTCAGAAATGGGTCATGGAGGTAGGACATAGCTTTAAAATGGGAATTTAAGCTAATTCCCCATTAAAAAATAGCCTTAGGAACACAAATTAAAAAATTTTAAATTTATGCACTTTCATCCATAAATCACAAAAAAATCTATGCCTTTTATCCATTCAACAAAATTTCATGAATGGAGGAAAGTGCATAAAATTCAAATACTGTCCCAAATGGTCCCGAATGGTCCCACATGGTCCAAAAATGCTTAGAAATGGCTTTAAACATGTTAAAATTGTTTACAAAAGCTTAATAATTAATAAAAACTATTAAAAATAGCTTCAGGAACACAAATTAAAAAATTTTAAATTTATGCACTTTCATCCATAAATCACAAAAAATTTTATGTCCTTGCCCGCATTCAACAAAATTTCATGAATGGAGGAAAGGGCATAAAATTCAAATATTGTCCCAAATGATCCCAAATGGTCAATAAAAGCTTAGAAATGCCTTCAAACATGTTAAAATTATATCCACAAGCTTAATAAACCTAACAATTATCAAAAAATAGCCTTAAGGGCGCGAAATAAAATTATTATTATCAGGGTCCTTTTCAACACAAAAAAATTCCATACAAACAAAAAATCACAAAAAAATTTTATTAAATTTAATTTTTTACCACACAAATATCTCTACAAATGTTTAAAAAAAGAAAGAAAATGAAAAAACATTTCAAAAGAACAAAAAAGAATCAAAAAGAATTTCTTTCTGCCATGACAGAACTTTGTCATTTTTATTTGACCTACATTTCTCTACTATCCTTGCAATGCCAAACATTTCTTCTCTACTTGCAATGCCAAACTGAATCATATTCATTATATCTTTAATCATATCATTCCTTAC
Source organism: Panagrolaimus sp. LJ2414 (assembly GCA_024447195.1). NCBI lineage: Eukaryota > Metazoa > Nematoda > Chromadorea > Rhabditida > Panagrolaimidae > Panagrolaimus > Panagrolaimus sp. LJ2414. The sequence continues at coordinate 6,268 of JAMRXY010000246.1, read as the reverse complement.
GGAATGATTGGTAAAATACCAATCTTAAATTTTCGTTCCAAAATGGAACGAATCTTAAATTTTTGTTCCAAAATGGAACGAATCTTAAATTTTCGTTCCAAAATGGAACGAATCTTAAATTTCCGTTCCAAAACGGAACGAGTCTGAAATTTTCACTTCAAAATGAAGTGAATCTTTGAATTTTCACTGCAAAGTGTTAGATTTTTACTTTGACAAATCTAACAAATTTGCAAAGTGTTAGATTTTTACTTTGACAAATCTAACAAATTTGCAAAGTGTTAGATTTTTACTTTGACAAATCTAACAAATTTGCAAAGTGTTAGATTTTTACTTTGACAAATCTAAATGTATATTGTCTTAGATAATGTCTGAGATAAAGTCTTAGATAATGTCTAAGATAATGTCTGAGATAAAGTCTTAGGTCTAAGATAAGCTCATAAGGGTGTGTAATGGAAAAGCCAAGTGGCTAAGCGGAATGACAACTCCGCTGAGTTGTATTCAACAGTTTTAAACTGCCGTTTAAATGTTGAAAAATCAACAATGTTGAAAAATCGCCATTGTTGAAAAATCAACAATGTTGAAAAATCAACAATGTTTGTTTCATGCCAAAAGTCGACATGAAACACAAATCTTTACAAACGACAAAAAAATATAAGTGGTTCAAAAATCGACTTATGGAACAAATGGCATAAAAAAATGCAAATTATACGAGTTGAACGCATGAACAAAAAATATGCATTTCATCAATGACCATATCCAATGAAGGATAAAGTCAAAAACAAAATGCAAAACATGCATCAACCCATATAAAATGGATTCATTATTCCTACAGACCAATAAAAAAGTCGATATGAAACACAAATATTTCATATAAAAACAGATTATCCAATCTTCAGCTAAGTCTCAACAGATCGCAGCATAAACGCTGCTCTACTGAGAACAACACTGAGACCAGTAATCAAGTCGTTTGCAAGAAATCTTACACCCCGGCACTTAACCTTAGTAATAAGGCTTTATCAAAGGATTCGGAATTACCCAAATCCTTCGGGACATATAATGGGGCAGTACTACATTCAATAAAGAATGCATTTATAAGCCATCTCGACACCGAGATGCAAAAGTATTATTGCTTTGTCTAGGATGGATTCTGACTTAGAGGCTTTCAGTCATAAGCCACCAGACGTAGCATCACGCCATTATTCTATCGAATAAGCGTATATACCAAATGTCTGGACCTGCGGTTCCTCTCGTACTAAGCAGGACTACTATCGCAATAACTATCATGTACAGTAGGGTAAAACTAACCTGTCTCGCGACGGTCTAAACCCAGCTCACGTTCCCTATTAGTGGGTGAACAATCCAACGCTTTACGAATTCTGCTTCGTAATGATAGGAAGAGCCGACATCGAAGGATCAAAAAGCAACGTCGCTATGGACGCTTGGCTGCCACAAGCCAGTTATCCCTATGGTAACTTTTCTGACACCTCTTGTTATAAACTTCATAATCCAAAAGGATCGATAGGCCACGCTTTAACGGTCTGTATTCGTACTGAGAATCAAGATCAAGAATACTTTTCTCCTTTTAGTCTACGTGAGGTTTCTGTCCTCACTGAGTATTCCTTAGGACACCTGCGTTACTATTTGACAGATGTACCGCCCCAGTCAAACTCCCCGCCTGACAATGTCATCAGTGCGGATCATATCTCTTTCAAAAAGAAATATTTAAATCAAAAAGAATTTTCTAAAGAAAAATCTCCGTATTACTGAATAAGTAAAGAGTCGATAAAAGTAGGGGTATTTCACCGTTGACCGAAGTCTCCCCCTTATACTACACCTCTTATGACTCTTCACAAAGTCAGACTAGAGTCAAGCTCAATAGGGTCTTCTTTCCCCGCTGTATTTGCCAAGCCCGTTCCCTTGGCTGTGATTTCGCTAGATAGTAGATAGGGACAGTGGGAATCTCGTTAATCCATTCGTGCGCGTCAGGACTTATCTGACGAGGCATTTGGCTACCTTAAGAGAGTCATAGTTACTCCCGCCGTTTACCCGCGCTTATATAAATTTCTTTAGATTAACATTCAGAGCACTGGGCAGAAATCACAAATAGTCAACGCACATAAACGCCTTCTATTTGCTCTGTTTTAATTAGACAGTCGGATTCCCCGAGTCCGTGTCAGTTCTAAGCTAATCGTTAAGTGTATATTGACGTTCTATCCGTAAGAATAAAACAAGTTTAAAAATTCCACAGTAAAAATTAAACACTAGTCCAAGTTCATTCCGAAGAAATTCCTCAAACATGATCTAATTCTTAAAGTTTCATTTAAAAACCCAATATACTCGATTCTTAGAGCCAATCCTTTTCCCGAAGTTACGGATCTAATTTGCCGACTTCCCTTACCTACATTATTCTATCGACCAGAGGCTATTCACCTTGAAAACCTGATGCGGAATAAGGTACGGCTATGGAATACATTATTAGGGATCCCTCATATTTTCAAGGGCCATATATAGCAATCAGAACATAACAAAAACCGTTATGCTTTTCAATACCTTTAACCATATCTCGAGATGATCTCATTCCATGGTCAAAATATCTTAAATAGAGAAGAGATCTCTATTCTGAACTATATATGACGTATATGAGTTCATATAACGTTACCGTCCCTTATTTAAATTCCGAAGAATAAAAATAATCGTATTCTCATAGTGTAGGAATATTAACCTACTTCCCTTTCAGAATACATGCGAATCCATATAAATACGAAAACACACATAATGAAAATGGCATGCGCCATTTCTTTAGGACCGACTGACCCACATTCAAATACTGTTCACGTGGAAACCTTTTTCACTTCGGCCTTCAAGGATCTCACTTGAATGTTTGCTACTATCACCAAGATCTGCACTAGTAGAAGCTCCAGTCCATTTTACAATGAAAACCTTCAACGCTAACTACTACACCCTCCTACATGTTATACTCTGTTTTCACATAGTATAACAGTAAAGTATAGGTCTTTCGCTAGAGCGCCATCCATTTTCAGGGCTAGTTGATTCGGCAGGTGAGTTGTTACACACTCCTTAGCGGTTTACAACTTCCATGTCCACCGTCCTGCTGTCAATATCAACTAACACCTTTTATGGGGTCTCATGAGCAAAAAGTTTGGCACCTTAACTTTACTTGCGGTTCATCCCGCATCGCCAGTTCTGCTTACCAAAAATGGCCCACTTTCAACTATTATATTCAATGCTCATGTTCAATTAAGAAACATAAACATCATACCCATTAAGAGTATGAGAATAGGTTGAGAACATTTCGTTCCCAAGACCTCTAATCGTTCGCTTTACCGAGTATAACTATTAAAAATTAGTTGAAGCTATCCTAAGGGAAACTTCGGAGGGAACCAGCTACTAGATGGTTCGATTAGTCTTTCGCCCCTATACCCAAGTCAGACGATCGATTTGCACGTCAGAACCGCTTCGGACTTCCATCAGAGTTTCCTCTGACTTCATCCTGCTCAGGCATAGTTCACCATCTTTCGGGTCTCATTGCATATGCTCTATCTCCACCCATTTGCAAGCAAATTAGATGGGACTATACTACTTGCTTTTCCGTAGAAAAACAATCATATATCATATTCGATAAAGAATACTTTACTTTCATTACGCCAATGAGTTTTGAACACTCAATGACTCGCACATACAATAAACTCCTTGGTCCGTGTTTCAAGACGGGACATATAGGTGATTGTCTTTTATACTGATATTTAATAGATATCATAAAGCATTTATACGGATCAAATAAAAAAGCCAACGCAAGCGTTAACTTTAATATAAAACCAGTCAAATACCATCTTTTATCCATTAAAGGGCAATTAACCAAAAACTTTTTCCATTATACCAGGATACACATCCGAAGATATGCCCTCTAATATAATTTCAAAAGTCTCAATCAATTGTATCAGCACAATGGCAACAAGTGCATCATATATTCGCAAACTGCAGCCATCAAATAAATCTTTCGAAAATATTTAACAACCCGTTAAACGAATAATACAACTTATTATTACCATCTTTCGACAACTCTATACGCTTCCACTCATTCAGTTTCACGTACTATTTAACTCTCTCTTCAGAGTTCTTTTCAACTTTCCCTCACGGTACTTGTTTGCTATCGGATTCATACATATATTTAGCTTTAGGTGAAGTTTACCACCTACTTTGGGCTGTGTTTCCAAACAACCCGACTCAAAGCATAAATCAAATGAAATGCATAAAATATCTTAACAGGTCTATCACCTTCTATGGAACTCTAGTCAAAGAGAACTTAAGATATTATACATTCCATAATAATAAATGCTATACGCTACAGTTCGCTTTGCCATTACAACAAAGAGATTCAGCGCTGAGCTTATCCCGTTTCACTCGCAGTTACTAAGGGAATCCTTTTTAGTTTCTTTTCCTCCGCTTACTGATATGCTTAAGTTCAGCGGGTAGTCACACTTGATTTGAGATCATAAAAGTCGAAATATATTTCTCATTATTCCACATATATATATGAAAAGAGTTAAACTTTTATCTCGAACAATAATCAAATTGTCGATTCAAGTACTCTATCATATATAAATATGAAATAACGCATTATCCGAAGATAAAACGAAATATATTTCTATATAGTTAAGCAAAGCTATAAAGTTATTCCATCAAAGGAATATAACCAAAAGTCTTTACTTTCCCATACAAAAGGCCTAATAAACCTTTCAACTATCATAGCTCCATGAAAGAACTATAGTATAGATATATGATTCTCAAACAAATGTGCCAATGGTTAAAAACCATCGGCGCAATTTGCATTCGAAACTTTTTCATTCATGTAGTTTGCAAGTCATGAAAAATAACGCATTTTGCTGCGTTCTTCATCGATGTATGAACCGAGTGATCCACTGAATAAGCTTATTTATATATAAGTTTATATGACTATGTTTTATATCAAACAAAACATTATCTGGCGGATTTCGTTTTACGGAAAACCTCATTAATTCTATATTAACCCAAAAAAGGATTAATACTGTCCATAAAAGTTTAATATAAGCACGGCGATCACACTTATAACTTTTATGACAGAAACCAGACAAAAAGCCGTTCCGTTCACATATAGAAAGCTCCAATATTAACAAGGCGAATTTTTATATTTAAAATTCTTGTAATGATCCGGCCTGCAGGTTCACCTACGGCCACCTTGTTACGACTTTTGCCCGGTTCAAGCCAATGCGATCAAATTGATTTTCATCTGTATTCTTATCCGTAAGAATAAAAATACAAACAATCCTCAATCTTCTCGAATTAACCCAGTTCCGGGCAGCGACGGGCGGTGTGTACAAAGGACAGGGACGTAATCAGCGTAAGCTGATGACTTACACTTACTTGAAGTTCCTCGTTCACGAATAATAATTACAATATTCGATCCCAAATACGGAATAATTTGACTCGTTTACCAATTCTTTTCAGAAATGGTCACACGCGCTGCAATTTTCATTGTAGCGCGCGTGCAGCCCCAGACATCTTAGGGCATCACAGACCTGTTATTGCTGGGTTTCTTACGACTGGAACGCCGCAAATCCCATTAAGAAGAAAAGTTTTTAATGAAATCCCCATAAGAGAAAACATATAAAAAAAACTTTCTATTTAATTAAGCTCCAATCTCGTTCGTTATCGGAATTAACCAGACAAATCAATCCACGAACTAAGAACGGCCATGCACCACCATCCACCAAATCATGAAAAAGCTATCAATCTGTCAATCCTTATAGTGTCTAGACCGGGTGAGTTTTCCCGTGTTGAGTCAAATTAAGCCGCAGGCTCCACTTCTGGTGGTGACCTTCCGTCAATTCCTTTAAGTTTCAACTTTGCAACCATACTTCCCCCGGAACCAAAAGACTTTCGTTTCCGGGAAGCTCGTTTCAAGGGCAAATATAAAATATCCACCCGAAACTCGCTAGATGGCATAGTTTACGGTCAGAACTAGGGCGGTATCTGATCGCCTTCGATCCTCTGACTTTCGTTCTTGATTAATGAAAACATTCTTGGCAAATGCCTTCGCTGTAGTTCGTCTCGCAAGGGTCCACGAATTTCACCTCTCGCCCTGCGATACGGATGCCCCCGTTTGTTCCTTTTAATCATTACTATGGTAAGTAAAACCAATAAAACATGAACCATAGTCATGTTCTATTATTCCATGCAAAACCATACAAGCTTACGCCTGTTTTGAGCA
>JAMRXY010000245.1:0-26191 GCA_024447195.1 Panagrolaimus sp. LJ2414 | reverse complement strand
TCATTAAAAGTCGTGAAAGTTGTTGTATTTTTTTCAAAAACATTGCTCAATTCCAGTTCAAAAAAAATTAACTTTAAAAATAAAGAATTTCCGACATGGGCTTGCAGTTTTAATTAAAACTTTCAACGTGTCTTTGTTTTGGTTTTATTGAAAAATGAATTTTAACCTGGGCCTGTCCAAATATTACGTCATCATCATATCTTGCTTTACTCCTCTACATCAAAGGCAGCATTACTCCTCCCACCCTGATGACGTAATATCTGGACAGCCCCTTTCCAGACAATTTTTTCGAAACTTTATTTAATAAAATCAATCTCATTTTTATCTTTTAGTCATTATTCTTTTTCAGAAGCTGTATAAAATTAGAAACAGTTGAAATAAAAAATACATTTAACCGTTAGTTAAAAATAAAGGCAACATTTTTGACTTGGAATAGCTTAACGTTTTAAATCTAGTATTTCATTAACTAAATAATTCAATTTCATTGTCAAAAAAACTCAAATAAACAGTTAAATCTTCAAAAAAAGTTAAATAACAACGGCAACATAATTCAGTTCAAAAAAAAATTTAAAAAAAGTTTCGGCTGTAAATCGAAGTACTTAGTTTTTAAACGTTAAAACATATTTTTATTATAAAATTTTCGAAATAAAAAAGATAAAAAATTTTCAGTTTAAATTAGTTTCAAAAACAAGCACCGTTAATTCAGTTTTTATCATTAAAACAAGCATTTTATAGAAAATTGTTAGTTTTTTGCTAGCTTTTCCGATTCCTTCATCATACTCTTCAGTTTTAACCAAATTTTGCAAAAAAATTAGCATGCAGCTTTAACAAGCCATACTTTCCTTTAATTAAATTTAAAAAATTTAAAGAATACAACGTTTTTGACTTATTTTTTACAAAACTTTTAGAATGATTTTTTTCCCATTCAGTTGTTAGTCTTTAATAGAAGTGGTGTATAGTGATTGCAAAATACAGTTAAGTTCCCTCTCAAATGCGAGAACCATTAAAAATAATTGATCAGTTTTTATTAATTTCCAAACAACACAAGCACAAGCAGGCAGTGTTTTTAAGAAAAACTTTTTGTTTTCGTTTTAAATTTATATTTTAAAAAGCTTTGATTACAAGATTCTCTGCTTAAACAATTATCATACACAGTTTAGAACTATTTAAAGCTTTTTTGGTATGGTTTTTGAGTACGTTGATTTTAAGTTTAAAAAAAACATTTCATATTTTTAAATTAGAAAACAAGGCAACATTCTTGAAAAGAAATGAACGATTTCAGTTTTTAATCCCCTGTTTTACGAACTAACACTTGTATTAATTAGTTATAAATACATTTTTACTTTATTGTACAAAGGTTAATTAAATAATTTGAAGCTTTTAAAATAAAATAAATAATTGCGAAAGATATCAGTGGTTTAAACTATATTAGAAGTGACTCAAATTATTCTTTTTTTCGCGAATTTTTCATAGTAATCAGTTTTAAAAAATTAATTTTTTGAAGTACAAAAATTCCAAAAAGGGCCTACAATTTTGTTTTTAATATTTAAAAGATTTTTAGTTTAAACTTTATTATAAAAATATCTAACTTCTCTCACAAACAGTTTTGGTTTTAAATGTATGTTATGGCTATATGTTAGTTTTCTGAAAAATATTAACAACAATTTTTGAGCATATTAATGACATTCAGGTTGGTAAATAACTCCATCCAAAATTACAATTTTTAAATCGTTTATTGAAAGAACAAAGAACCCCAATGCATATATACCTAAAACAATTTGTTGAATTAATGATACGATAAAGACAGTATATTTAAAACAAAAACAACATTTTTTTCAACTTTAAAAAAAATCTTATTTGATGCAGTTTCAAAAATGTTTCTTAAAATTAAACTATCCCTTTATAAGTGATAAAACTAATTCATGCAATTTATTGATTTCAAAAAAAATTTGTCTCCACATTTGATTTATACGGTTTAACACAGTTTTTTAAGTAAATTTTTAACAATTTGGTAAACAAAAGAAGAGATGGTCAGTTTGGCAAAAATGTAACAGTTTTCATCAACTTTAGATTACTTAAAAGCATTTCAAGAAAAATAAATGTAGTTTTTTGCCAGGTCATCCGAATTGTTTTCAACGTAGTAGACAGTTTTAACAAATTTTAGTTAAATATACAAAATTTCGTAATAAATGGATTGGGCATGGCAGTTTTATTTGTTAAAACTATAAAAGAAACTAAAATAGTAAACAGAAGTTTTGGTAAATTTTCTTTAAATAAACTTCGGTTTATTCTTATTTTTTGTTTTCACAAAAATAAAAGCCAACTAAAACATCAAAGTTTTCTCAAATAATTAAATAAGAAAAATACTGACCTCTTCAGTTATATTTAAATTTTAGTTTATAAGAAATTCATAAAAGCTTCCTTGAAAAATTCCAAATGATTATCAGTTTTTAATTAAATACAAAAATTTTTATTTAACAGTGTGACTCAGTTTAGATATTTATAAATATTTTGTTTTGTCATGTTTTATATTATTGGGTTAGATTAACTTGAAAAAAGAATATTTCTATCAATAATTAAAACTGCGGAATTCGTCTGCAATTTTAAATCTATTCTTTTATTAACTAAAGCATGTATCAAATTTGATTTTTTATGGAGCTCGTTCCACTTGAATATTGAAAATCCCGGATCTCGCCACGAAAATCCCTCAGAATTCCATGAAAATCCCAGATACCGTAAAAAGCAAAGTTACACCAACTGTATGATTCCTTGGACTACCTCCATGCAAAGTTTCAGATTTTTTGAAGCCTCCAATCAAATATGCCATTGAAAAAACCAAACGCAAGAACTTTTGGAACAACCTGATATAAATCAGTTTAAAATAAACTTTACATATAAAAAATTTTCTTAAATAGTTTGAACTACAAACGGCCAGTTTTTAGTTCAAACTAGTTTATCATTTTTATTATTTGCTGGGATTGTCGCGTTGAAAATGGGGTACTAAAAATATAAGATTAATCAGAAAACAGGATTTCTGCAGTATAAAAAAAGAATAAAAAACACACAAAATTAGTTTTCTTAAAATTTATAAAGTTTCAATAAACGATGTCCATGATTGTAATATTAATATTTTATTCTGCAGCATTGTGTAAAAATTAAAGTTTTCCTGAATTTAAGTTTTTAACAAATTTTATTAGCGATAATGAGATCGTTTATCACAAAATTAATAAAAAAAACAATTTTTAACAAGAAAATATACCATTGAAATGAAAATTTTTTTTAACTGACATACAATTGCTTGCATGAAAAAAGACATTAAAATATCAAAGAAACAAAAAAACAAGTATAAAAAGTAAACCAAATTCCAAAGAAAGAAACAGTTTTTTTCGTTTGATTAATTTGACCCAACATATTAACTGCTTCTGCAAGCTTCTGTACAGTTTTTTATGATAATTATTTATAATTCTGTTAATTTTAAAAATCACAATGATCTTGAAAGATAAGGCGAATATAAGGCTTTTCAGTTGATAAAAGGGAAGTACAAAATGGACAAACTGGATGAAAGCTATTTGTGCCATGTGGAAAGGGAATTTGGGACTAGTATCTAAAATATGATACTTGTGAATTAGTTATTAATTTTTCTATTTATCAATTACAGTTAATTAAGCTTTAAATTTTAAGCAATTAACCAAATTCCAGTCAAAAACACGTGAACAAAATACTCCAATTTTCAAAAAAATTTGAATTTTTTTAAACACATTTTAAACTCAACGAACAGTTTGAAGTGAAGCAACATGCCCGCAGGGATTAAATGCATAATCAAGGGATTCAGAATCAAAATGAAATGCAGATTCCATTCCCATTGTTAATTGAATCACTCGTTCAGAATCAATCATACAAATTGGACATTTAAATTTCGTGACATTTCCATCAGCAGGTTTTCGGACAATTCCCCATTCATGCTTTCCTTGAACATGTCCGCATCGCATATATACCTTAGAATTAAATGTTTAATAATTAATATAGTAAAGACAGTTTCTTTTTAATAACAGTAACATTTTTTTATATCACAAATTTTGCATTACTGGAGACAGTTTATAATATTGTTTTTTTTAAATTAAGATTAAACCATTATATGTGCTGAGAACCCCATCACTGCAGTTTAAAACAAAATTGTTTTTCAAAAACACGTGAAAAAATTAAAGTTAAACTTTTTTTTGTAGTTTAATAATTTCAAAAAAGATTTGTCTCCACATTTGATTTATACTGTTAAACACAGTTTTTTAAGTAAATTTTTAACAATGTGTTAAACAGGAGATTATTATTCGGCAAAACATTCTACAGTTTTCATCAACATTTAATTACTTAAAATTAGCGTTTCTAGGAAAAATAAATGTAATTTTATGACAGGTCATCCGAAATTTTTAACGCAGTAGGCAGTTTTAAAAAAAATAATGCAGAAAAAAATAGTATGTTATTTAAACAAGCATTAGTCGATTTAATTAAATACAAACTTCAAAGAAGAGAACATTTCCGAGATTTTTTACAAAATTTTAAAAGTATGATAATCATTTTTCACAATTCAGTTATTTTAATTTTTTAGAAGTTGTTTTTAATGGTTTCATGAAACAGTTAAATTATCTTCAAAATACTAGTAGAACCATTTAAAGGAATTAATCAGTTTATGTTTCATGTTTTTAGTTTTATTATTTTTTCGATTTATTTTAGTTTATAAACTCAATATAAATAGTTTATAGTCTTTTAAAGTTTACTCAAACATGAGTTCATCTGAAGTTTTCATAGTTATCAACAGTTTTAAAATTTTAAAATTTAGTTTTTTAAACCTAACATAAATTGTTTAAAATTTAGCCAATTCGTTGCCGTGGTCCAGTTAATTCCCCCATCCTTTTTAAAAAAAGAATTTTACACTTACATAAGGTTGTCGAGAAGTTGCACCTTTTGAAGCCTTCTTCTTTGGAATAATTAGAGTATTCAAATTTACAGGACATTGAGGTTTTCCAGCATTTAGTTCATCCAATCTTCTCTCAAATTCAAGCCTTGAAGGTGAATGTTTAAGGCCTTCGGCAGATCTCCAAAGAAGTGTAGCTCCACAAAGATCAATTAAAGTTCCATCTTGAAGTTGATTCGATTCATCAAGTTTTAGACTGCCACGTTTTTGTGAGGATCGAGTTTCTCGAAGGGAATAAATATCTCCATCAACACTGACTTCTCTCCATTCATACATTTCATGGGTAGAATTTTCAGAATTATTTTCGTTGTGAGACCCATTAATATTTGTAATTTCATTATTTCGATTTGGGTGTAAAATTAGGACGCCATTTGTGGTAAGGCCATCATATTCGCCATTCTTTTTTTGCCATTTTGTTGCTTTTTCACCCAAGAAAATATTTTTGGATGAATCAAATCCAGCAGCATAGACATATACTTTATTAGGTTCATCTCGATCAGCTAATATCCGGCAGGCATATCTTGATATTGTTGATGAAATTGGTCGATGATGATGATGTCCGTTATTTTGTTGTTGTTGATTATTTGATCGAACATTATTATTCCCTCCAACAGGGGATAAAACTGCATGAGGACCCGCTTCAAGCCATGTATCAACAATTGAAAAATCTATTTGTGGTTCACTTGAACGACCAACCTAAAAATGATTGTGATAGTTTTAATTATTGCTTTTAACTCTTGGACTATAAGCAGTTTTTTGAATATATTGTTTTATTAATTCGACAAACCACTTTTGCTGGAAAACGAATTCAATTACAAAGTCAAAATTTGTTAATTATTTGCCAGTTTAAAATAAAATCTTAGTTAAATATTAAAAATTTTGAAATTTATACCCATCACAGTTATTTCATAAGTTTAAAAAACAACAAAAATGAATCATTTTAAATGATAAATCAAAGTTTTTGTTATCGCCAAAGCAAACTTTAGTTTATGCTAATTTTTTGCTTTTAAATTTACAACCGGTTTGAACTAAATTAAATCAAGCTTTTCTCAAATAATAAAAAACCAAACCCTCAAACAATAGCATCATTCGAAGTCAGTTATATTCAAATTTTAGTTTATAGGAGCCGTGGTGTATAGAAATTTCCCATAATTGCCAGTTTTTAAAAAATAATTAACTAAATAGTTCTCATTTTGTATGTATTAAAGAGCTTTATTAGTCACAAGCATCTATGTATAAAGAAAAATAACTTGATCCAAAATACAATTTATAAATGGCGGACTGAAAGAGCAAAGACCCGCATCGCATATATACCTAAAATTTTTTATAACAGTTTTGTTTCATAGCAAATAACTGAAACAAAAAGATGAAGTTGAATAAACATTGTTTGAAAACTAAAATCAGTTTTTGCTAACTTTTCGTTTTTAGGTTTGCATTTGAACTATTGTAAGGCAATCCGATCCGAAACCCAAAATATCGGATCACGGATCAATCCGACATATTACGGATAGGATCAACGGATTGAAAACGGATCGTGAAATCATACGGATCGGATCACGGATCGGATTAACGGATTGATCCGTCGGATCAATAGGAATAAAAAAGTAAAATATAACAGAAAACGGTTGTACAGAAGTTAAGCTATAGTAATTAGTATTTTACAGAAAAATTAATTAATTTAATACAATTTTGAATGTTTGAAAATTAAACGAAAAGAAAAAATAAAAGTTTTTCAAAGTTACTTTTGCATAAATGGATTCGAAATTTTTACGGATCGGATTGACGGATTGAAACGGATTGCATCTTGGGACAGGGATATATTCGGGTACGGGAGCAGTGTGAATATTATTCCTGGCAGTTGTTTTTTGCAAATTATACATTTTTCATTCAGGTTAATAGTAGTAAGATTTCGTGTAAAAATAACACGTTCTCTTGAATGAAATAATACGAAAACGTGCTAAAAAAGGTGGTACGTTTCCATGTGATTTTTGGTACGTTCTGAAGTCGTGTTATAAAACACGCTGTCGTACCAAAAATCACCCGCGTTCATTTCTAGTTGGGAAATTTTACGAAAACGTACCAAAATTACCCGTTTTCGTACCATTTTTTTTTCAATGTGAAAAATTCCACATTGAAAAAAAAATTTTTATTAGTTTTAAATTAATATTTTAAAGTGCTTTGATTTCATGATTCTCTGTTTAAAAAATTAAATACAGTTTAGAACTATTTAAAGCTTTTTGGTTTTTGAGCATGTTTAGTTCAAAAGAAAATATGACATTATTTTGTACACATTAGTTTAAAATTAGAACATCGAGGAGCTCCTCCGGAGGAAATTTGGTGTTCAGTTTTTATATCCTCTCTCTAAATCAAACATGCAGTTTTAATCAAACCCTTTTAATTATTCCCCGCTTTACCTATATTTGCAGAATCAGTTTCATCACACAAGCAGTTTTGTACTTTAATATACGACTATAGTTAAGCTTTTTTAAAAATATTATTATTAACAACTCAGTTGAAACACACAGTTAATTAACAAACAATTCTACTCAAAATTTAGTTCATAAAAATGCAGATGCATAAAATTTTCTCAAAAGGGTCAGTTTTTTCAAATAATTAACAAACTAATTATCAATTTCAAATAAATATTTTAAAGAGCTTTGATTTAGCTTCAGTTGAAATCAAGGCAAAATTTTTGAGAAGGAATTATATGCTCAGTTTTTTAATCCACTTTTTCACTATTTGAAATGCACAATTTCGTTGAAATTGTGCATTTCAAATAGTGATTTAAATTTCTGATAGTTTATCATTTTCAGTATTTGCAGGGGTTGTCGGCATTGAAACGAGGTACAAAAAATATAAGATTGGTGAAAAAAATAGGATAACTGCAGTGTAAAAAAAGAATGAAAAAAACACAAAGACACAGTTTTTTTCGTTTGATTATTTTGACCCAAATACTAACTGTTGTAAATTGCAGTTCTTAGATAACTATTTTTCAAACTTAAAAATTCTGTTTTTGTTGCCAACAGTTCTATTTTTAGAAGTTGTATAAAATAGCTTTAAAAAATAATGGGATTGCAAGCAAAGTTTTAAAAGGTTAATTATCGGGATCAATTAAGCATTTTCAGAAAAAAAATTTTGTTTTTTGCTAGCTCAGCCAAATCTTTCAACATTGTGATCAGTTATAACAATTTGATGCAAAAAATCTTATGTGACTTTAACATGTTATACACGTCGAAATTAAACGAATTTCAAAGACGATAACATTTCCGGCACTATTTTTTTCCATTAATTTTTGAATGAATCTTTCAGTTATTACTCTTATCTAGAAATAGTTTAAAATTAAAAACAGTTCAAATAAGAAATACATTTAATCGTTAGTTAAAAATCAAGGCAACATTTTTTATGTGGGATAGCTAAATTCACGTTTTAAAATCCCTTATTTTTATAATCTAAATCATTCATTTTCGAAGACAATGTAAAAATGTACAGTTAAGTCCTCATAACATTTTAACAAATATTTTTAAACATTTTAAAATGAATTTTACTAAATATAACTCAATTTCGTTGTCAAAAAAACTCAAATAAACAGCTAAATATTCAAAAAAAAGTTAAATAAACAACGGCACTATACTATACATCAGTTTTAAAAAAACTTAAAAAAAGTTTCCGCTGAAATAAACGAACGAGAAGTACTTAGTTTAACATATTTTTATTAATAAATTTTCGAAATAAAAAAACGATGATAATTCAATTTAACTCAGTTTCAAAAATAAATACTGCTAGTGATTCATTTTTCATCACCTTCTGATTTCTCAAAATAAGCATTTAATAGAAAAGTAATTTTATTTTTGTGCAAGCTTATCCAGTTTTTCTCATCAGGCTTTCTAGTTTTAACAAATTGATGCAAAAAAACAGTATGCAACTTTAACAGACCATATTTTCCTTTAATTAAATTTTAAAAATCCAAAGAATAAAACGTTTCCACCATTTTTTTAAAAAATCTTTAGAAGTAATTTTATCTAGCAAACAGTAATTAGTTTTTAATAGAAGTGGTGTAAGGTGGTTGCAATATGCGTGCAAACCCATTGAAAGTAATTGATCAGTTTTTTAACAATTTTAATAAAAGTGACTAAAATTGTTATTTTTCTTTTGTACGTTTTTTGCTGGGTTTCAGTTTCAAAAAAAATTCACTTTTAAAGAATTGAAACATGGACATGCAGTTTTAATCAAACCCTTTAGCGTGAATCCGCTCCGGCGGATTGATCCGCCGATCCGCTCCGCCAACTTTTCTGATCCGCCACCAATCCGCCGATCCGCTACGCGGATTGGCGAATCGATCCGTAATCCGCGTTTTGTCTCGGCGGAGCGGAATGCCTTTCACTATCCATGATATCGTTCACCTTCTAGTTGCTTTTCAATAATAATTGGAGTAATTGGAATGCAAGAGGACTGAGATGCCTCGTGTCCTTGGCAATGTTGAATTGCATTTTCAGAATTATGTTGGGTTAATGTTGAAGTTGATGATTCGGATACGTTATTTCCACTTTAATTTAAAATAACTTTTGGAGTTAACAATGTTGATTGAACAGATGATGATAATTTAACCTTTTGTCTTTTAAAGATTCTTGAAGCTTTTTCTTCTCGAATTTTAGCTTTATATTGGTTTAGTAAAATTAGTAAAGCATGTTATAAAAGTTTTTATATTTAAATTGTTCTTATGATATAACCTGTAATCAGTTCGTATCAAATTTTATTAGCGATAATGAGATCGTTTATCACACAATAATAATAAAAAAACAGTATTTAACAAGAAAAAATACCATAGAAATAAAACATTTTTTAACTGACATAGAATTGCTTGCAAGAAAAAAGACATAAAAATATCAGAGAAATAAAAAACACAAATTATGAAAATTAAAACAAAATTACTAATTCAGAAACAGTTTTTTTCGTTTGATTAATTTGACCCAAAATATTAACTGCAAAAGTACAGTTTTTTGATAGTTATTTTCAATTAAATTTTTTTAAAAATCACAGTGATCTTGAAAGATAAGGCGAATATAAGGCTTTTCAGTTGATAAAAGGGAAGTACAAAATGGACAAACTGGATGAAAGCTATTTGTGCCATGTGGAAGGGGAATTCGGGACCAGTATCTGAAATACAAAAGTTGATAAGGGTTAGTTATTGTTTTTGCTAATTATATAAAACAGTTTTAAAAATCTTGAAGTATAAACCACAATCCAATTTCAACTTTTAAACAAACACATAAACGACACCATCCAGTTTTTAAATAAAGTTGAAATTTTTTTAATACCCTTTAAACTCACCGAACAGTTTGTAGTGAAGCAACATGCCCACAGGGATTAAAGGCGTAATCGAGGGATTCAGAATCTAAATGAAAAGCAGATTCCATTCCCATTGTTAATTGAATCACTCGTTCAGAATCAATCATACAAATTGGACATTTAAATTTTGTAACATTTCCATCAGCAGGTTTTCGAACAATTCCCCATTCATGCTTTCCTTGAACATGCCCACATCGCATATATACCTAAAAAATTAAATGTTGAATAATTAATATGGTAAAAAAGACAGTTTCTTTTAAATAACAGTAACATTTTTTTTATATTACCAAAATTGCTATAATCTATTAACAGTTTGTAAAATTGATTTTAAAATAAATATTAAACCATTATTTGTGAATTTAAAACTATTATTGCAGTTTAATAATTTCAAAAAATATTTCTCTCCATATTTGATTTACCCGGTTAATCACAGTTTATTCAGTAAATTTTTAACAATTTTTTAAACACGTGATGGTCAGTTTATCTCTTTCCAAAACCATAAATCAGTTTTCATCAACTCTTGGTTACTTAAAATAAACATTTCAAGAAAAATAAACGTAGTTTTTTGCCAGGTCATTCGAAGTTTTTCAACGCAGTAGACAGTTTTAACAAATTAATCAAAAAAAAGTTATTTAAACAAGCAATAGTCGCTTTAATTAAATAGAAACTTCAAAGAATACATGTAGAACATTCGGGACATTTTTTTACAAATTTTTTAATATAATTGTTTTTACTCTTCAGTTATTAGTCTTTTTTAGAATTTGTAAATATAAAATTGTTCCAAAAAACAATTAAATCACCTCCAAAAAATGAAAAAATGTTCGAAGGAATGGATCAGTTTTTGTTAGATAATAATGCCACAAGCTCAGTTTTATAATTTTTAAGATTTATTTTAGTTTGTAAACACAACATAAATAGCCTAAGCTTTTTATAGTTTAATCATACAAAAGTTCATCTAAACTTTTTCATCCAATTCAGCAGTTTTAAAATTTTTAAAATTTAGTTTTTAACCTGACATAAATAGTATAAAATTTAGCCAATTCGTTGCCGTGGTCCAGTTAATCCCCCCCCCCTTTTTTTAAACAAATTTTTTTACACTTACATAAGGTTGCCGAGAAGTTGCGCCTTTTGAAGCTTTCTTCTTTGGAATAATTAGAGTATTCAAATTTACAGGACATTGAGGTTTTCCAGCATTTAGTTCATCCAATCTTCTCTCAAGTTCAAGCCTTGAAGGTGAATGTTTAAGGCCTTCTGCAGATCTCCAAAGAAGTGTAGCTCCACAAAGATCAATTAAAGTTCCATCTTGAAGTTGATTCGATTCATCAAGTTTTAGACTTCCACGTTTTTGTGAGGATCGAGTTTCTCGAAGGGAATAAATATCTCCATCAACACTGACTTCCCTCCATTCATACATTTCATGGGTAGAATTTTCAGAATTATTTTCGTTGTGGGACCCATTAATATTTGTAATTTCATTATTTCGATTTGGATGTAAAATTAGGACGCCATTTGTGGTGAGGCCATCATATTCACCATTCTTTTTTTGCCATTTTGTTGCTTTTTCACCCAAGAAAATATTTTTAGAGGAATCAAATCCAGCAGCATAGACATATACTTTATTAGGTTCTTCTCGATCAGCTAATATCCGACAGGCATATCTTGATATAGTTGATGAAATTGGTCGATGATGATGATGTCCGCTGCTGCTGTTATTTTGTTGTTGTTGATTATTTGATCGAACATTATTATTCCCTCCAACTGGGGATAAAACTGCATGAGGACCCGCTTCAAGCCATGTATCAACAATTGAAAAATCAATTTGTGGTTCACTTGAACGACCAACCTGAAATAGAAATTTGATGATTTAAAGTTTTAATGAGTTCCAGAATTGATGTTACTCAGTTTAAGATTTTCGTTTTTGAAAATTGTTAAGCTTAAGTCGAATCAAAAACACAACGTATATTTTTATGTATTCTCTAGTTAAAATTCTAGACAAAATTTTAGACCTTGCTGCTTTCAGTTTTTAAATCCACTATTTTGTAAACAAGATAATTCAATTGGCTAGAAGAAGAACTTGACTATACAGTAAAATACTGATACAAATTTACTCAGTTTTAAATAAATTATAGTTAAGCATACCAAAATTTTTTTATATAATAGCGACATTTGCTAATTTTATAAAATTGACTAAAATAATAAACAAAAATTTTTGTAAGCTTCATGTAAAAGTCATTCTCAGTTTACGTAAATTTTTGAACTGTATCAAATGATAAAAAAGCTTAATACCCCAAAAAAACGACGCCAGTTATATTCAAATTTTAGTTTATATGAATTTTGGTGCATAGAAATTTCCATAAAAAATCAGTTTTATAACAAAATAATTCAATTTGGTTGAAATAGAACTCATTTGCACAGTAAAATCTTTAAAAAAATTTTAACCATGAAAAAAGATGCATGATTTAGTTTACAATAAATTTTTTAAACGTTCGAACTCAAATTTTTTACCGCCACCGAGGTCAGTTTTTATTTCATTAAAAGGGGCTAAAGTTATTGTATTTTTCTTGAATAGAATTATAATCAACAGTTTTAAAAAGAATTAAATTTTAAAGTAAAAGACTTCCAACATGGGCTTACAGCCTTTTAAAGATCTTACGCTTGAGTTTTGTTTAAAAAACATATGGCTCCAACAGTTTTGTTCTACAAGCTACAGTTCAGATTTCTTAAAAATTTTAACAACAATTTTTTAAAGTTCCTGTTTAATTTTAATATCCAGTTAATTAACCAACTTACTTGAAACATATCTTTCGTTGAATCATTAACATATTCAACCAATACCGTATGCTGCTTATTATAACTATAACTAACAACATGTCGAGAAGAATCTTGAACGGCTAAAGATTGGGATGGTGGAGCTTGAATTGAAATCATTTTTCCTTTTTTTACTCCATTTCCAACATCTTTTTTCTTGATAACCATTTTAGAGCGATGTGTTCGACGTGAATTTGAATGATGCCGAGAAGTTTCAGATGCACCATTATATCCCAGTAGGATTAGCTCACCATAATATTCTGGTTCATCAATAACTTCTTCCAAAATTGAATTTATTACATGTGTAGGTGTAATTGCAGGGGAATCATTTTCACCTTCTGACAACTTATCATTTTCATTATTTGTTGGTGTCGTTGGCATTGATAATGGGGTACTGAAAAATAATATATAAAGAGATTGATGAGATTTTGAAAATCTGCCATTATAGCTGCTCAGTGTAAAAAATAAAGACCGAAAAAAAAACACAAACAAGGAACTCCGAAAAAGATGAAGAAAGAGAGAGAAAGAAAAAAATCTTGTTGCTTATGGCAACCGCAAAAAAAATTATATTCTCAAAATTTAGTTAGTTGTTTTTCTTTTGTTTGGTCATGCCGTTTTTAATTTTATAAGGTTAAAGTTTATTAATTTTAATTCTTTTTTTAAAATAAAAATTGTAGTTTTTGACATGCTTTTAGGGAATTCAAATTTTGTATCCTTAAGGCAAAAAAATTTCACAATCAACATTCACAGTTTTTTATTTGACAAACGTCATATGATATTTTAAATTTTAAACTTAAAAGTAGTTTTTTTTTAAATTTTTTAAAATATTTGAAATTCGTTGAATCCAAACAAAATATTTAATAAATCAGTTTTTTAGAAAATTTGTTTAACGAAAACAAAATCACAATTTGTGTTTTTGTAAGGAGTATCATCAAACAGCCAGTTTTAAATAAGCTTTACAAAAAAAACTCTAAAAAATTATTAAAAAGATTATTATTAAAAATAAGATGCAGTTTTTACATTATTATTTTGGCAAAAATCAAACAACAATGTTTTCAATGTGTTTTTATTTAGCTTTAAAGCTGAATAAGACGGAGTCGATTCAGTTTAATATTTTTAATACCTTCAATGAACTTTTTATATTGCCACCAATTCCTCAAAAACTAATAAAAAAAAAACTGTAGCTTTTTAATATTTGTTTTATCGTTAAATTATAAACAACTAATAGCGATACTGAACATGGCAGTTATTACAAAAAAATTTGAAAAAAGGCATCTAAAGAATGTAAGCATTCACAGTTAAAAAATGAACATAACACATCAATATTCTTTTTTCTCGTTTTATTTTAAAAACAAGTTACATAGTAGTAAACAGGCCGCAGCAATTATGGGCAATTATTTATCTATCCCTTTTTTTACTATTTTCGATTAAAATAAAAATGATGCAATAAAAAATTCTTTTATGCATTGAAAAAGCTGATAAATGATGCTTACGTTGAATAAAAAAAAAGCTTTTTGAACTTTTAAAAAATTTCTATATTATTATTGTTTAACAAAAAGTATATAGGTGACGGGCTAATCAATTGGGACAGTGTTCCGCGCAAAAACGGATAAAAATTAAAATTTTTTTACTTCAAAAATTAATAAATTTATTACCCTATATTATCCGAAGGCAGTTTTTAAGCAAATTCACATTGTTCTAATAAAAAGGTTCATTGGGTAATTTAAATTCAAGAAGTCAGTGTAATTTTTGCCAGTTAATTTTTTGTAAAGCATTTTTAATTTTTTTTCACTTAAATTTACAACCAGCTGGCAGAAGCAATACAAAATCTCAAAGAAATGATCAAAATTTTTCTTAAAATTTTCAGGAAAAAACGACTAAGAAATACACAGTTTTAGCATAACTTTAGATTAAATTTTTTTTAATAGCCGAAAAATAAAATATTTGATTTCTTAAACAGTTTAAAATTAGAAAACTGAAGTCATCGAACGCAGTTAGAATATTAAAATTTTTTTGAAAGTTAATTTTTAAATTTATTATGCTACCTAAAAGGTTATGACATTTTTTTTGATAAATCTTTGTTGTTTTTCCTGGAAAAACCATTTCATATTTTAAACGCAAAAAATCTACAACACATGCGCACGTTCTTTCAGTTAATTTTTTAAACATTTTAAAATTTTTAGGCAGTATCGTTTTCTTCTGATAAAATTATTATAAACAGCTGGTATAGGTAAAACAAATTCTCAATGAAACGGAATTGCTCAAGATTTTTAGAAAAAATGATTTTATTAAAGATCGGCAGTTTTTGCTTAAATTTAAATGAAATTTACGCTATTAAAACACAAAACTCTTAAATAGTTTAAGCTTGATAATTTAGATCATCAATAGAAGAACATTCAAAAACAGTTTAATTATTGAAACTTTTTTAAAAATAACGAGATTTTTAAGTTTTTGTACCAAAAAGGAAAAAGCATTTCAATCAATCTCAGTTATACTAATTTTTTATTATAAAAGTAAAGCTAATCTTCGTTTTAGTCATGGCAGTTTTAACTTAAATTTTTTTATTAATAATGAAAAAAAGATAAAAGAATAATATAAATCCCGCTTACCAAATAGATTTTTGAGAAGAATGAATGTTGTCATTATTGGATGAAGCATCTGTGGATGAATTTGTTGAACTTCCACCTCCACCATTATTATTATTACCATTACTACTAGTACTCATACTAACAGAGCATTTAGTATTCATCTCAAGGATGAAAGAAGATGGAGAAATTTGAGATGATGACTTTAAGGAAGTAATTTTGAAGGAATATATTAAATTAACTTTTTTCAATTATTTGAAATTGAATATAATGAGCTGCTTTAATTAATATAAAATAAATTTAAAGCTGCTTTTGAGATTATGGTAGTGATGGTGCAGTTAAAAATATTGAATTTTGAGTTTGAAAGTTTTTTGAGAGGGAAAAAATTTATTGAATGTGGTTGTGTTGGAAAATATTCGCAGTCAGTTTTTTTAAAACACCAACAGCTGGTTGGGGAGGAAAAAGAGTGTTGGCGGCAGCAACGGCAACAGAAGGGAAGTAATCAATTTTTGTGGTGGCAATAAATGAGGTTTAAGACGACGTTCTTTGCTTTCTGCTTTTGCTTGTTTGTTGTTTGAGGAATAAAAACTGCGAAAAAGAAAGCAAAAAAGAAGATAACAACCAAGTAGGAAATTTCGCGTGAAAAAAAATGTGTTCTTTGATGAAGAAGAAGGGTGTTGTTTTTGATGGTGTTGCAGTTGACAGCTTTTTTTTGAGCTTTGACCGAAATAATTTTTAATGTTTACTTCAATCAATTAACTACTACTACAGCAGCTTCCAGTTTAATCCAAATCAAATAATTTGAATAATGTCCACAAAAAGTTGCTTACAGTTTCTTTTTAACACAAATACAACAACAGCGCTCAGTTTTTCCAAAAAACCGTTTAAAAACAAATACTTATTTTTTGATGAGGTTCAAAGACGTTCTTCTTTTTTTTCTGCCTAAAAAACAATGAAAATAAATAATAAATAACCGTTGTTTTTCTGTCTTCGTTTTTTTTTTAAATGTCACATGGAATTTTTACACGTCGCGGAAAAACAAAAAAAAACAGGGTATTTGTGCAAAAAATATAGCAAAAAAAAGTGACACAAGGCGATGCAGAAAAAATAAAAGAGCACATTTATTTTATCGCGTGCTTATTAGGGCAGAGGGAAAAAAAGAGAGAGAAAAAGGAAAAAAGGGCTTTGCATTGATTATTGATCAAAAACAAATAGAAAATAAACATGGAAAAAACATTTAAAAAAAAATAACAGTTCCGTTTTGGATGAGATCAGTCACGTGTATTGATGGCAAATTAAAACTCAACAGTTTTGAGAGGGATAAATTTTGAGATCAAAAATTTAAAAAGAAAATAGGAGCAGCACAAATTAATGAGGAAACAGTTAAAACTATCAAAAAATTTATATTTTTTACATCGTTTTTTGTAAGTATTTATAATATTAATAAACATTATAATATTAATAAACAGTTTTTCGATAAAAAGCTAATCGATGCAATTTTTTAGAAGAGCATATTTTTTAAACATCGAAGATATTATAAACAAAGACAGTTTAAATTAAACAATTTTTTAAATTTCAAATCTTTTTAACCTAAATCTTTTACTTTTGAAAATTACTAGCAACCAAACTTATTGTCGACATCAGTTATAGAATTCTTAAATGTTTTATCAAACAATAAAAACATTGTATGCTTTCTTAAAAAATATCCCGCAGTTTTAACACTAAAATAAACGCCATCAAAGACAAAATGGTACCAAAAATTTTCGATAAAAAGTTAATCAATTTTTATAATCTGACCTGTCGTAAAAATTTAAAGTAGTTAAAGTTTAGAAAATTGGTAGTAAAATTAGAAATTAATTTGAATTTAAAAAAAACAGTTAAATGGGGGCTAATTTTTGTGAAAAAATATGTTGTGTGTTTTTAGTTTTAAATAACTGATTAAATCAAAAACTTTTGGAAGCAAAAATGCAAAGTAGAAAGGTTTTTGATTTCAAGTTAACAATTGTAAGTTCCAAGGAACGTCAGTTTTTAAACATTCGTAATTTTTACTGCAATGTTAAACCATTAAAATTAGAATTTCCATTAGTTTACCTCAAACAGTTTTATTTGAATCTTAATTTGCTTAAATAACAAAATTTACAATATTTAAGTATAAAATGTTATACAAAAATACATTTGGGAATTAGAAACAAAAATCATAAAAATTAACAAAACAAAATTATTCTAATTTTTATAAGAAAATTTTCTGGACCAGTTTTTAGTAATTTAATTTTTTAATAAACAATGCTCACCAAAAAGCACACATAATTTTCTAAAAATTTAACAAAAGAAGAATAAGAAATCAAAATAAAAGAACTGCACGTCTCTGTTTTTTCATTCAATCGTTTACTCTTCTGCTCTTTTTTGGTTGTGACCTGGTCAGCTGAAGTTATTGTTGTAGTAGTACAAACATGTGGGTAGATGGGATTGTTGGAACAGAAAAGAATAGAAATGGTGAAGGGAAAAAGAGAGAGAAAATCAGCAGAAAGGCAAAAACAGTCCCTTTTTTATTCAATTTACTCAGTTAGTTTTGGGCCGAAGAGAGAGTGAACGAGAAAAAAAATAGAGGGCAACAACCAGCTCAACAAAAAAAAGAGAAAGAAGAAAAATATGTATTTTTTTGATGTGAACTCTTTCTTTCTTCCTTTTTCCACCACCACCATCATCATCATTCTTTTTTTTTGGTCTGACAAAAAAGGGGGAGAGCTTTTTTTGGTCATCGTCGTCGGAGTCGATATACAGGGTGATTCAAGAAATTCCCCCGATTTCAAAGGGCTGGCAAATTTTTCCTATTCAATTTAAACAAAAACGGATTGTACCATCAAACTCAGCATCTTATGCCATTTTGTTTTCTGCAAAAAAAAATTTTTTCGAAAATTATGCAAATTTGACGTGGTCCCCCCTGTGAAAAAAATTTTTTTTCGAAAAAAAATAAAATAAATGGCATGAGATGCTGAGTTCGATGGTGCAATCCGTTTTTGTTTAAATTGAATAGGAAAAATTTGCCAGCCATTTGAAATCGGGGGAATTTCTTGAATCACCCTGTATATTTTTTCTATCCCTTTTGTGTTTTCAAGTTTTATATAAAATACATATATGCAGTTTAATCGATTAAAATAAAAGAAAAAAGTGCGGGAACGTAAAGATCTTTCTTCTTTGTTTGAACAAAAAGAAGAAGAAGATTAGTGAAGAATAAAGGATATATATGGGGATGGATGGGGGATAATATAAAAAAGAGGATATATGAAATCCCTTTGTCTTTTTTTTAATCCTAAACAAGAATTTTTAATCTAGTAGTTTAAAAGAAAATAGTAAGATAGCTTAAATTTGAATGTTTTACTTAAAAACGATGGATAAACTTTGGACAGTTTTAAATAAAAAAATATAAAAGAGAGACACAGTAATTTTAATATCTGGCATATTAAGATTTGAAGTGGCTAAAGAACAGTAACATATTTAATCATAAAACTATAATAACAGAACGTTTAAAGTAAATTAAAACCAAAAGTTAAACATTTGTTCGGTGCTCAGTTAATCTTAAAAATTATAAGAAAAGTTTCTGAAATTAAAACACAAAAATTAGCTATTTTCATTTTATTCAAATTATTGATAATAAATGATGCATCTAAAATCAAACATTGAAATTGGCTCAAGAGCAAAAACCTGAAAAGTCCAGTTATACTTGAGCCCAAAATTTTGTATAATTTTCTAATTTTTATAAATCTAAAATTCAAATCAAACGATTCACTTAAAAGTTTCAACATTTCGATGCAGGTTTAAAGTAAAAAAAACTAATAGAAAATGAACCTGCTCAGTTTTTGTTATTAACATATTTTAATTTTTTAATGAGGAGTTACATTTGCTAGAATAAAGAATATTTTAAGCAAATTTCAAAGATTCTTCATGCACAGTTTTACTTTATAACAAAACAAAAATCAACAGTTAAATAACAAAAATTAGCTATTTTACATTAATTCAAACCATTAATAACAACCAGTTAATATAAAATCAGCCATTAAACTTAGCTAAACAAAGACATATATTGGTATTACTCAGTTAAATTTGAACCCAGCACCTTTTTCCAATTTTTCATTTCCCTCTCAATCTTTTTAAATTTTTCTCGCCTTTTTCTTCCCCCACTTTTTTTCTTCGTGACGTTTTAAAATAAGATTTTTTTGTGTTCGTTCAAATTTTTACGACATATTATTTTTGAGAGAAAACGAGAAAAGAAAAAAGTATAAAGATTGGCAAATATTTGAGAGTGTTTGTGAGAAAATGATTTTATTTTTCTCACTTTTTTTTGATTGAAATAAAATCTAGAGTGAAAAAAAAAGATTTTTTGATGAATGTATATATTTTACACATTCTCTCGTCACACTTGTTTAATTTTAAGATTTGAAAAAAAGGATGTATAAATTGCATTTGCATTAAAAAGGTACATGTTTAAATAAAGATTTGATTCAAATTGATAGTAAAGTAAAGAGATGACGACAAAAAAATAAGGGATTGGCTTGTTGACCACAAAAAATAAAAATACAGATGGAGCTTATATTCAACGTATCAGTTTTTACTCTCCTAAATATTAATAAAAGATGATAAATTTTCACACAATATAAATATATTAATAAAATTTTTGGCAATTATTATTAAGCATTAATAAAAAAATCACAGTAAAATCAGTGAATAAGTCAAAAAATTTTACAGCCACCTTTAATGAACGCAGTTTTAGTTTTTAGATAAATATAATTCTAGGTTTATTTAAACCAAATACCAGATTAGCTTTAAAATTAGAAATATAATCCTGATACACAGTTTAAAATTTTTTACATTTCTGACATGTTTATAGCTTACAATTCAGATACAAAAAATTTCCTGGATATCCACAGTTTTCCCAAGAATAAAATAACAAAAATCCACAAAATCTCCAGCATCTACTTTTCAGTTTTAAACACAAACCTAAAAGCAGATGTTCAAATAATCTGCAATAATCGTTTTGAACAAAGAAAAATAAAGATGAAAAATGTTTTAAATTTTTCTCAAATGTGGCAGAACAGAGAACAAAGAAGAAATGAAGGAAAAAAAGGGAGATAGAAAACACAAGGATAAAAAAATTGGAAGAGGAAGAAAAAAATGGGGAAGTAAAACCAACAAAAAAAAATAGAATTTGCTTTTTTTTCAAGCAAAAAAAATTGAAACAAAAACACAGAAAAAAACAAACACAAAATAAAATTAAGCCTCTTTTTTTTAGACTGAAAATGTTTTTTTTGAGTTTAAATTAAAAAAAATTTGTAAAGTAATAAAAAAGAATAAAATTCAAACAAAAAAGAGAGAGAAGAAAAAGAAACGTGATACATTTATTTCTTTTTTTTCGTGAAAAAAAAAGTCAAAACACTTGAAAAAAGTTTTTTTTATATTTTCACAAGAGCAAATGTGGAGAGAGAAAAAAGATGGAGAGAAATGAGAAATAAGCATTCAAGCATGCTTATTTATTTATTTTTGTTCGGGGGGACAGCAGCAACAACGCATTTTAATGTCACGCAATTGATAATAATATAGTTTTCTTTAAAAAGTAGTAATGAAAAAAGTTTTGTATAATATTTATTTATATTAAATTTAGAAGAAGTGAAAATTTTGGATTGTATCAGTTTTAACTAAAATCAAAATGTTTTATGCAGTTTTAATATTTTAAAGTATTTTTAATCAGCAGCTAACAAAAATTAAAGAAACTCAGTTAAAAAGTAGTTGAAACTCTTTAGGAGGAGCCCAAAAGTTTTAGAGTTATCCGTCCTTAAATTTTGACATGACAAAATAAAAAAACACAGTTTTTGAGATAAAATATTATACCATTTCAAGAAACCAGCACCTGTTAAAAATAGTAGAACCCCATAGATAAGCTACCATTATAATGGGAAAAATTGCCCAGTTTTTACAAAAAAGCATCACCTCCAAAAAGTTGTTTGTAACAATGAACACTAAAATTTCGCAAATACCAGTTTAAAATTAATGTTAAAAATGTTTCATAGAAAACAAAAACTCAAATTTAAACAATGTTAAACACATTTAATTATTGTTGAAAAGCATAAACTTTTCAGTTTAACAAAAAAATTTGCTGACTTATGATGAAATCAGTTTTGGAATAAATAGTTTTTAGAAATTTGCATCATGGATAATTAACAAAAAATCTACTAAAAGTACATGAAAATTAAAATATGTAATGGACAGTGTTTTTTACAAATGAAAAATATCTTATTAGCATCAGTTTATTACTTTTGTGATATTTTCTAAAACATAAATCAAAACGTTTTATATAAAACGTGGTAATAATTTGACAAAGTATAGAAGCTCTTTAGTTCAAATAAAAAAACCAGAACAGTTAATTTTAAAATAAGTATTCATTAAAATAACTGATCCAACAGTTTTTATTTAATTTTTCAGCATGCGTTCGGGCAGTTTTTTCAAATTATTTAAAAATCGAAGAAGAAATAAATTATTTTTGATTTAAAAAATGCTTAACATGCAGCATCACAGTTTTTGTTAATAAAAATAAAAATAATTTTCAGCTTAAAAATTGGAAATTTAAAATTACTAAATTATTAAAATTCTTTTTTTTAACTGAGCCATGATTCCGTGTCACTTTCCTAATGATGATCAATGGTACAGTTTTTAAAACTAAGAATTTTATAAGATACTAAAATAGCCTTAACAATTTTTCAAAAAAACTTGATAACATCAACAGTTTTTTAAAGATACATTTTTTCACCAAAAATTTTATTTTTTAGATGAATGAACACAAAAAGTTACCCTAAAGGGCAAGCCCAACCAGTTTAAACAAAAAAACATCACCACTGAACTGCAAGTTGTCTGTTACAGTGAACACAATGACTTTTAACAGTTTAATATTATTACTAAATATGTTTTATAAAAAACAAAGACTTAAATAAAATCGCTGTAAAACACATTGAATTATCGCCAAACTAATAAGTTTATCAGTTTAACAACAAACAAAGAGCTTATTTGGATTTGAATTTCATTTTTAACAATCATAATCATGAAGTTCGTTGTGGAATAGAAAGTTTTGGAAATTTGCATCTTGGATAATTAAAAAAATAATTTTCCAACAGCAATTGCTGCAACAAGATAAAATTTAAAGATGTTATTTTTTGTGTGCAGTATTACAAAAGAAGACCAGTTTTTTACTATTCTTAATTCTGTGCAAAAAATATTCACTAAAATATTTTATATTAAATTTTAATACAATTTAGCGACGGAACAGAATCTTTTGTCAAAATAAAAAAATAAATTATCATAAAACAGTTAACTTTTAAAATGAGGATTTATTACTGACCCTACAGTTATTTAAATTTTGTAAAAATCAAAGAAGAAATTAATTATTTCTCATTTAAAAAATAGTTGTACGGGACAGATGAGCCAGTTTTTGTTTATGAAAAAAAATTTTACAATAATTTTGAACATGAAAAAAAGTTTTTAATTTAAGATATATGAAACAGCTTAAGACAAAATAGCTTTTTTGTTAAAACAAAAAAAAAAGATATTAAAATAATCAAAACAATTATTAAAACATTTGTTTCCAATTGGAATGACATTCATTCAGTTTTTTTAAAGCACTTTTTTTACCAAAAAGTTTATTTCATTGATGAACGAATACAAAAAATTACTCTTTTGGAGGGCAAATATAACCAATTTAAAAAACAAAAAAGCATCGCCACTGAACGGCAAATTTTCTGTTACAGTAAACTCGATAATTTCCAATTTATCAGTTAAAAATTATTACTCCAAAT
This sequence comes from Panagrolaimus sp. LJ2414, assembly GCA_024447195.1. Taxonomy (NCBI): domain Eukaryota; kingdom Metazoa; phylum Nematoda; class Chromadorea; order Rhabditida; family Panagrolaimidae; genus Panagrolaimus; species Panagrolaimus sp. LJ2414. The sequence continues at coordinate 2,645 of JAMRXY010000245.1, read as the reverse complement.
GTTTTATTGAAAACAAAGACTTAAATAAAAACGCTTTAAAACACATTGAATTATTGTTGAAAAAAGTGAGGTTTTTCAATTTTACATCAAACGATGAGATGACTTGCACATTAACTTTTTTTAATCATAAAGAAAAATTGAAATCATTAAACAGTTTTAGAAAAATAAGTTTTAAACTAGGATAATTGGAAAAGCAAATTACATTTAAAGAGGCAATGGAAAGTTTTTTTTGTTGAAAGAATAACACTTCGTCGTCAAGGAGGTCAGTTTTTTACTTTTCTTAAATTTGTGCCAAAGCAAAATGTTAATACTGTCCAGTTTTTAAGTTTTCTTATATTTGTTCCCAAACCATAAATCAAATGTTTTATATCAAATTTAACTAAAAATTCGTTAAATAACAGAAATTTCAGTTTAAATAAAAAAAGATCGTAACAAAGCAGCATAATTTTTAAAAGTATGCATTAATTAAAATAACAGACCCTACAATTTTCTTAAATATTGTAAAAATCAATGAAAAAATAAATTATTTTTGATTTAAAAAAATGACATGGAAGCAGCACAGTTTATGAAAAAAATTTAGAAGTATTTTCAACATAAAAATTATTGGTAAATTAATAATTAACAAATTTTAAAAATTAAAAATAGTAAAAGTGATGGAGCATCAGTGTTAACTTTTTTCTAATGAAGAACCTTTCAAACAGTTTTTAAAAAACAAAATAACTTGACAACAATTTTATTTTACGCGATACTAAATTTAACATAACAGTTTTTTAAATTTTACTAACAATGGAGGCAATGTGAACAGTTTATTTAAAACTATTTTTGTCAAAAATTTTATTTTAGTGATGAATGAACGCAAAAAAAGTTGTAGTAAAACACGATGAAAGAAAAGAAAAAAGTAGTCCGAGCTTTAAATTGCCACAAAAACTTTTACAATTTTCGTTTTTCCTTCTTTTACTTTTTTCTTGCCCAAACAAAAACACAGAAAATTGACATGAAAAAAAGAGAGGGGAAATTATAAGGACACGACAACGAAGACCTAAAAAGAACGAAGAAGAAAAAAATTGAGGACACTGAAAATTTTCAATGGCACAAAAGAAGGAAGAAAAAAGTGAGGGCGTCGATGTTTTTAGAAGGAAAAGAAGAAAAAAAGGAACACATTTTTTTTGTGAAGCAAAAAGAAAAAAAATTGATAGAAAGAATATGGGCGTCTGTTGGAGGGAATGAGTGAAATGAAATGAAATGAAATGTGTAAAACAAGAAAGGCCACAAAGAAAAAAGATGTGTACATTTTATATTTGAATGAATGAAAATGTGTGTGAATGGCATGCGCAAAAGAAATTTTTTTGGCAGTTTTTGAGGGGAAGAAAAAAAATGCCGAAGATAAAAAAAAGATAAAGAAGGAGGGCATTTTTGGAATTGATAAATGAAATAATGGTGTAGTAAAAGAAAATATCAGTTTAATTGAGACTAACGATCAAGGCCGTAGGCAGAAGAAATTTTTGGGGTTGGGCATTTACATTTTAGAGAGGGCATGCCTTTGATCTTTTGCCGACTTAATACGGCGGCGGCAAAAGATCAAAGGCTTTTTTCGATTTCGGGGGCACAGGTACCGAATGCCTCTCCCTCTAAATAAGGTCATGCTAACGATAATAGTTAATATTAATGACAGAAGAAGATGTTCAATCAGTTTTTTAAAGTGAAAAAGATGTGTCTAATTTTTTAGACACCAAAATCCATTAATTTTAGACAAGATAAAAATGTTAATTTATCTGTTACTAATCACGACGCTCCAGTTTTTTTAATAATAAAATTTTAATGAATTTGTTGTTGGGCGTCTTTTAAAATGCATGAAATCATATAAAATAAAAAGTTCAGTTTTTAGGTAACAGTGATAATTGCTACTGTTAAAGACAGATTTGGGACGTCAGTTATTTGAAAATTGAAGAAAGTACTTTTTTTTAATTTTTTACCAAAAATATATTAATTTTAAACGAGAAAAAATGAATTGTAATTTGTCAGTTATTAACATAAACCACTGAACATGGAACAGCAGTTTTTTAAATTATATAATTTTAAAAATGAGTTTGTTGTTGGGAGATCCCACCAAAAATCGATATCCAGTTTTAGCTATAATATACCGTTTCTGGTAATTATTTATTCAGTTTTTGTCACAACACCAAATAACTATGATTTTAGATTTGTTAAAAATACAAGTGTTTTTTTAACAAGACTGCCATGGTTATTGTTTAAAAATATCATTTCAAAAAAATAAACGAACATTGTTACCTCATACCAGTTTTATTGAATTTGAATGTTTAGTGATAAAAGTTATGTTTGAAGGTTGTAAATAAAATCTGGTACTTTAAAGCTCAGTTTTCCAATCAATTTTTTTAAAAATTTTATATATTTATTTATTTTTTTCTCAAAAATGTCAAAACCAAAAGGAATCTTCATCTTTTTTCGATGTTGCCAGTCTACTTTTTTTAGCTGTCAAATAAAATTGATTTAGTCCATGAAAAAATAAGAGAGGGAAGAAAAATTTAATAATTTTCCAGTTCATCTGTCACCAGATGGCAAATATATATATAAAAAAGCTAATAAAAGGAAAAGGATCATGTCTAAAAATATTCTCTTTTCTTGCA
>JAMRXY010000244.1:0-35077 GCA_024447195.1 Panagrolaimus sp. LJ2414 | reverse complement strand
AAAAAATGAGGATGTTACAAAAAATTAATTAATTTTTTTCTAAATTTGTAAAAATTTGCAATATTAATTATCATAAGTGTTATTATTATTGTTAAAAAATATTAATTTTAATTAAAGCAATTTCCTGTCTGCCATTGAATTTGCCTTTAGGCATTCTTAAAGAAGCACAAAAATAGAAATCTTACAACAACAACAAAAAAGATGCAGGATTAATTAAAAATTTGAATAAAAAAATATAACCTTGAAAAAGATTTTATTTTCGACTTTTTTTAATTTGTTTTATTTGTCTTTGTTGAGGTATACGGTAGATGTTGTTTGTGATATTGCAAGATGAATTTGGCTACAAAAATTTTTATTTATTGTGTGAATATTTTTTTGTAATTTTAATTATTTCTTATTTTTTGGTAAAGTTTTTGTTTGTGAAAGTTCACACGCCTACAGTACAATAAAATGTTTTATGTTAAAAAAATAGGCTACAACTTACAGTATCCTCGTTGTTAATTGTTTGTTTTCTGTAATAAAATATTTTTTCAAATGTAGCCTAATTATTTTATGTTTTTGAATGTTAAAAAGTTTTTGAAATTCCAAGTACAAGTAATTCGTAGCCTCAACTTTTGTCTATGATTTCGTTTACCGTAAAAATTTGTATCATGTTTTACTTAAAGTCCAAATCCAAAATTTGATGATTTAAGGGGTTGTTGGATTTGGACAGTCCAACTTAAAAAACCAAATGATGACACTCTGAACTCACTTCAAAAGCAGTAAACTTCAAAGGATAAAATCTATTTGAGGGCGGTTGAACATTTCGGAAAGAGCTCGACGTTTGATCCGGACAATTTCCCTAGTTTAATTGACTTTAAGAAGATCACTTAAAATGTAGTTGGAACAAGATTATATTGTTAATGGATAATAAACAAAGATTAGAAATGTATGAACAATTTCATATGTCTCACATGGCATAAATCTAATATATTCATGGCAGCAGTAAAACACACTTACAGTATCCACTTTACAGATGTATTATTCATAGCTTATTACACTTTTTAAAAATTTAAACAAAGCTAAATTAATTAATAGCCCACATTAATGCTTGCCTGCTGTTTTTACAGACAAATAAATTACAAACTTTTTTTCAAAAAATAAAAGAAAGTTTATTCATTCGAAAACACCTGAAAATTAAGCATTCTGTAATTGTTTTTGTTAATTTTTAATTTGAAAAATACTTTTATCACCTTTAATTAATTGAAACCCCCGCTTAATTAATAATAGATTTTCTATACGATACTTATAAATGCCATAATTTTATAGTTTAAAGATAAACATCCATTTTAGGTAATAAAGGATTCATTTGGGAATAATGAAATGCAATTATTTTTTTATAAATGAACTATTTTGAGTTGAAAATAAATAAAGTTCAGAAACAAAAAAGAAATATTGTTTTCCCCTGGAGGGATTTAAGGTAATATCAGTTCAAGTTCATTAATGATATAAAAATAATGAAGGTTACTACAGACAAATGACATGGAATCTTCAAGGTTTTATTTTTAGCGCCTGAGGGGGTGAAATTAAAATTAGAATGGAATGTGCCCACGATTTTTATACCCAAAAAGGAACAGTTTTCTTTGATGATCAAAGATGGGTCAAGGTTATGAAGGATAAAATAAACGTAGGAACAAATTGGGCTATTTATGGACCAAACCTAAAAACCCGGTCTGACATGACGGCATCGGGTTTTGCTGTTCTTGTCGGAGCTCCTTTGATCTTTTGCCGATGGCGGTAAAAGATCAAAAGATTTTAATGATTTCAAAGGTGACACTGCTCCTGTCTTGTGATCCATGTTTCTGACGTTACTGGTACCGTAACATTCCTTACACCTCACATTCAAATTAATTTTATGCAAATTTTTATATTTTAATTATCTGTACTTTTAAACTAATTTTACTAAAACATTTGATAAACTTTTCTCTCATAAAATTTATACTCTTACAACCCGTGTTTAAGATAAAAAGTACAATCTACAGTATTCCATTTTTCAAAGAATTTGTACTATTACATGAGAAATTAATTGTTAAACTTAATTCGTTCTTTGAAAGTCCGAAAAAATAATAATTAATAAACATTTTTTAATTGCAAAAGAATGTTGTAGAATTAAATTTTTATTTAATTTCCAATGATAATCAAAAATAATAATTAAATGGAAAATTTTGATTGTTTCCGTCTTGTTAAATACAATATTATGTATGATACTTAATACATTTTTACAGTTCATGTGAAAAGTATAAGAGAGAGGAAGCAAAACACAGAAGGATTTGAATGACAGAAAATGATCTATGAATTTTAATATTTTAATCAAAGTTAAAACTATCATGGGTCTGAACTTTAGTAAATTTTGTATCTAATTTATTAGTATCAAGATTTCATTTATTAACAATAAAAGTGTGAAACGAAAAAGAAAGGAAGTTTTCAAAGCTAATTTGCATTCCATGCACCACAAAATTATATGAACCTTTTACAATATACTTATTCAGAAAATTTCGAAAATTGATTCGATTCAAATTCAGCATTTTTCTGTTACGGAGATCCTTGATCTCTCGCAGCAGTAAGAAAAGACGATGGAGAGATAAAAATAAAACGACTTTATTGGAGAAGAAAAATATATAAGAAAGAAGATAAAAAGAATGAACAACGAGGCTATTTATAAACATTTTACTTGAAGTTCATTTCTCTGCTAAATTTGCATAACATTCACGATTCTTCGTGACACTCCCCGCCACAGGCACTTTAATCATTTGAATCATTAACATTTGATCCTTCTGAATGAGGTGTTGATTTATTATATAATTCTTTTGATGAGCTTGGATTTTTCGTTACCCAACCTTTGAGTAATTTATTTTCAGTTTTGAATCTCACTGAAGAATTTTGATTGTTTGATTTTACAACAGCTTCTGTTGTTTTAGTGGATTTATCATGAATTGATCGCCAAACTGTCACCCTTTTATTGTTGTGAGATACCTCCATGAGGCCCTCCCCGCCACCAAGTTTTGAAGCTTTTGTTTCATTCCTTTGATGAGTTACAATTTCACTTTTTACAAATGTTCGATGCTTCCTTGATAGATTAACTTTTTCATTTTTTGCTTTATTCCTTTGTGATGAATATTGTCCATGACAATTTTCATTTTCTGTCTTACGAAGAGATTCTCTTTGAATTACAGTTGGAATAACTGGAAAGCAAGATGATTGAGATGTATTTTGTCCCTGACAATTTTCCATTGCATTTCCTTTTTTAATATGTTTAAGTGATGTTGTTGAAGCTAATGATTCAGATTCAGCATTTTTCCTTTGATTTAAATTAATTTTTGGAGGTAGCAATATTGGTTGATGAGATGATTGTAATATATGTTTTTGTCTTTCAAAAGTTCTTGGCGCTTTTTCTTTTTCAGTTTTTTCTCGATGTTGCTTGAATGAAGGAATTTTTGTTGAGAAAAATGTAAGTGCATTTGTACTTCTTGTCTTGAACCTTTCAAGACCTTGTTTTGAAGCATTTGATCTTCGAGGGTTGCCCATGGCAGACATTTTAATAGATTTGGTGCTTTATCATCATAATTGTAAAGCCTCTTTGAATTAATAGCAAAAGCTGAGATTGTACCTTGAGGAAGAACTGGAATATTTGAGGACAACATTTGTCCGACTTTGGAATGAACGATCACGTATTCATTTCTTTTTTCAAATGAAGAGATGAATTGGAAGAAATAATCCATACCAATAAGAATATCAGGAGGATGATTGGATACTGTAAATGATCTGGGATCAAATTTTTCCATTACTTTTCATAACAGGTACTGAATCAGCAATATTTCTTATTGAATTGGCAAAAATTTCTTCATGGCTTTCTGCTGTCTTTATTTGAAGTTTTACCAACGATGAAATATAATTTGTAGCTTTAGCTCCAATTCCTTGAAGATTCAGCCTTTCTTTCTTTTCCTGTGGAAGCTTTAGCTGATCGATGAGTTGATCACGAACATATGATTTTTGCGATCCAGAGTCAAAGAAAACTGTTGCATCAACAGCTTCTTTTGTATTTGGATTCATTACAGTAATCCTTTTTGTAAGGAGACAACCTTGTTGAGCTCCAATTGAAACCATAGCATTTGTTGTACTTGGTTTGGTGACTTTTGAATCATTTTTTGATTGACATAAAAATGTACGATGATCACCATTGCATTTTTGGCATTGAACATCAGCACGACATTGATATGCAACATGATTACGCCCTGCGCATCTTGTGCAACCATTTTGAATTTTGAGTTGATTGACTTTTTCTTCAGCAGAAACAAATTTGGTGCAATCAATAACATACTGATTTTCGTTACATAAGCTGCAAACAAACCTTTTGTTTGAGCTATTTCCATAATAATTATTGAATGGCTTTGATTTTTCATTTGTCAATGATGCAACTGAAGAATCATCAAAACTTTGAGTCTTGAAAAAATTTTGATGATAAGATGATGATGCTTGTGCATTTTCTAATGACCGATTTCTATCAGCAATTTCAGCTTTCATTACCATGCTTTCCATCTTTTCCAAGATCATATCAGTTGATGGGCGAGGATTAGAAATGTTGAAGAACGAAAGTTCATCTTTTTCATTTGGAGGCATTTTATCAATGATATCCAACCTTGTTGAATCATTATCAATGTTCACTCCGAAATTCTTTAATTCCCGGCAAATTTTATTGATTGCATCAACAGTATCACGCATGCTTTCTGCCCTTGGCTTTGCTCTTTGAATAGATCTTAACTTTGTATGGAGTTCTTGTAGAATCATATTTTGATTTCCAAAACGATTTTGATAGGATTTGTACTACAGTATCATAGTTTTCTTCAACCATTTGGAATCCATCAACAGCTTTTAAAGCTTTTCCATCAAGAAGTCCATACAATGTTATCAACTTTTCCACCTTGGGATAAGGATTTTCATGAACAAGATATTTAAATCTTTGCCAAAATGTATTATAATTCAGATAATTTCCATCGAATTTCTGAATGTTTAGTGCAGGAATTTTTGCAAATGTTGAATTAATTTTTGGTTCTATACTATTTTGGGATGAGCTGATATTGATTGAATGATTTGAAATATCACTGTTATCACCGTAAAGATATCTTTTACCTTGTAAAAGTATCTCGGCTATTTCTTCAATCATATCAGCATGATCTTCATTATCTCTCCAAGCATCATATTTATCAAATTCTTCCTCCTTTTGACCAGGATCTTTGATTCGTTTTGCATGTTCTTCCCATTTTTCAATAAATCGTTGCAAATCTTCTTGGCTATCTTGTAAAACTTGAAGCTTGCTTTCAAGTTTAATTTTGGTATCTTTCGACCATGGACGAGTATTGCTTGTGAAAAGTACCATGTACTGATCACGAATTCTGACAGCTTTTTTGAAAGCTCGATTAACATCACTTTGCAATCTATTAGACATTCTAATGATTCATTAAAGTTTAAATTTTTCTATTGAAATTATAATTTTAAATATTGAAGAGTTTCCTTGAAACCTTTTTGCTTGATGATTATTTTCACCTTTGAATTGTTGAGAAGTTTTTCTTGAAACTTTCTTGTTCTTTGTTGAGTTGAATAGTTTTTCTTTGAAACTTTCAGCTTCTATTCAGGTTCACCAGTTGAAGATTATTCCACCTTGTGAAATAATAGAAGATTGTTTTCTTTGTATTTTGTGTTGATACGTTCGGGGTCACCAATTGTTACGGAGATCCTTGATCTCTCGCAGCAGTAAGAAAAGACGATGGAGAGATAAAAATAAAACGACTTTATTGGAGAAGAAAAATATATAAGAAAGAAGATAAAAAGAATGAACAACGAGGCTATTTATAAACATTTTACTTGAAGTTCATTTCTCTGCTAAATTTGCATAACATTCACGATTCTTCGTGACATTTTCAATAACCTATTTATCTGTAAAATAAGGAAAACCGTAGAAATTTGACGAAAATGTAAAAAAAAACTGTCAAAATATTAACACTCTAGTAAAATTTACACATAATGCGCTAAAAAGAAACCAACATTCAAGGATTGTTAAGTTTTTTTAAATTTATAGTTGTAAGATAATCCATGTAGAAAGTATCAAAAAGCATTTATTGGCACTAATTTTGCAGTTCAAAAAGCATTTTTGCCGTTTTTGCTACAATTGAGATGTCAATCTCACAGAAAGTTTTAGAAAAGTCGTGTATGTCATTTTGTAGGCCTTATCAAACTTAACATCCCGTAAAGTTTCTTGGCTCAACCTCTGACAGGCGTCTTAAATTAAATTTCCATAAAAAACTTTAAAATCTGATTTTTTCATTTGAAACATTTCTACTGTACAACCTAAAACAGTGATATTCTTCGATAAAAAAAGTGTTTAACTACTTCCTAATGAAAATGGTTTATCGCTGTGCAAAGCAAACCAAAAGATGTTTATTATTTTTATTTCGTTGTTCATACACATTTGGTTTTTTGTCGTTAATCTTTTGGCATTTGCCATCACTTTTAATAAAATAAAAGAGATAATCTTTTTTCAATCTCATTATTGGCTTTCATTTTATTTTTATGTATATTTAGAAATTTAATAATAATTGTATTTTTCTTTATTTTTGTTACTTTTGCTTTTAAACTTTTAAAGATCTCTCTCTCTATCTTTTTAGTATTAAATTGTGTTTAAAAAAGACAAAAAAAAAGATATTTTAAAACCACGTGTTTCAAAAATATAAAATTGTTGGAAGAAGATTAACATTAGCAGCAGCAGCCCGCCAAAATACAAAAATTAAAAACAAGTAGCAACAAAAATATGAGTGATATAATAAATATAATCCGCTTCAGATTTGTAAAACATTTTATACAAAAAGAATACAGAGTGTCATATGCGTATGACACCCTGTAATTGCTAACATGTTAGCAAAAAATGTCAAATTCCAAAATGTGTTTTAAAAAAAGATGCAGATTGGGGAATGATAAACAAAAGATAAAAGATTGGATAAAAAACATTTTATGCAAATTAAAGAAGGCAGTGGTTTAAGTACATATTTTTTCTTTTTTTGCGTCTCGTAATGAAAATAAGATTGAATGAATTTGCCTCAACAAAACGACCCAGATTATCAGGTTGACGCTGCAAAAACCTGAAAATCAGGGATCAAATAAGTACGTGAACAACAATCTTTAAAGATCCCCAAAGATTTTGAAAATGTAATAATTCAAAGAACACAAGAAAGTTCACATTTTCAAGTACAAGCATGTTTCAATGTTTTGTAGAATTTGATTTAAAATTATAGTTTTCTGTGAAGGAAATACTTTTTAAAATACAAATTAGAATCATTCAAAATAATTACACTTGAAATTATGAACTCTGACTAAATTGTAATCTGTAAAATTATTATTATTACTGCTAAATGTAATCACTTCCTTTAATTATTGTTAAAGTACTAATAATTATGAAAAAGAATGTGTCACAAGTTTGAGTAAACTTTTTTCTCTTTTAACAACTACAAAATTGTCTAGTAATTTGCAAATACATATAATTATTAAATCTGAAAAGAAATTTTAATTCATTTCTTAATATCAAAAAAAACTGCCACTTTTAGAAATTAAAATTTGAATCAGTGTACTTTCTGGTTACTGTAAAATTTAATGAGAGATAATGAAAGAACGAAATTAACGACATTTTGTTTCGAACAAATTCATATAAAAAAAATCAAAATCCAGCCTGCGAATTTGCAAAACTAACAAAACGTTTGACAATTTATTGTTAGAAAAAAACAGTTCGGCAAAACTCTTTGACCTCTGTAAAAAATGTTCAAAGATGTTTGCTGAACATCTATGGCTGCCTGCCGCGGCGTCAGCGACATTTTAAAAAATGAAAACATAGTTTGTGGTACAAGAATAACAACTTAAAAAATACAGTACTTTGAGGATAATCCTAAATGACGATGATGCCTCTTTGAGATGTCAAAGTTCATGAACCTTTTTGCAATGACCTTTCTATTACTCATTGTATTCTAACCTAAAAAATATTTGATGTTTGTAACAATAGCCTGATCACATTTACTATAGCCTAGCCATTCGCTTAAATATACATATAAATCTCTAAGCTTGTTTAAAAAGTTGTTTTTGTATTATTTTTTGATGGATTACTTCCTGAAATAACAACCACTTCAAAACACATTATTTCTTTAGCAAATAAGTCTCATTTTAGATGGTCATTATAAAATAATGGAATTTTTATCCTACCAAAAATCTCTCAACTCAAATGTCATAAAAACTAGGTACAGACATAATCGGATAATTGTGAGCAATTTTAAATTTTTTTGGGAAGTACAAAATTCTATCATATGATTTTTGATTGTATTTTGTTTATATGTAATAAACATACATAATAATAATAAAAGTAGATCAATATTAGTAATATTTATAAGCAGTATAATTTTTACCAAGTCAAAACTATGCGTAATTAAGCGTAAATTTGTAACTAGGTCATTTACGTCAAAAAAAGAGAAAGGAAAAGCTGATAAAAAACAATTTAAGTATCTTTAAAAAATGATTCAGAACCTTTTTTTCAAGGAAGTGAAAAAGATTATATAGAATTAAATACTGTAACTGCAGTAATAACTGTATGATGTTACAAAAACAAATGCAACCATGGTTGATAAACTAATTTGAATACGAGATTGGAAAAAAGGTTTATATTAAAATTGATAAACATGGGCCAAAATCGAGTGCAAAATTTCGTCAGCTCCAAGCCCCCAAAAATTTGTATAAAGATAAAAATCCTTTGATCTTTTACCGCCATTGGCACAATGAACTGTCCTGCTGGAAATGGTTTCTGTTTTTACCGCAATAAAAATGCTGCTGACGTCTGATAAATATAAAAAATGAACTAAAATTTAGCTTTTTGATAGTGAATCTTTGAGTAAAATTACGCAAATTTTCTAACGGCCACTCTGGACATCAAAGTACAGTATCCAGATAATACTGTAATTCTGCATTTATTTGTTCTTGATTATAAACTTGTTTTTAGGCAATGCCAAATATAACTAAAATTATATAATTCTATGTTCAACAAATTAATTATACTTAAACAAAATGCCGAAATTTCACAAGTATTTTCAAAAAATGCTTTTCAAAACAAATACATTCATTTCAAAAAAATGTTCTTTTACTTGAAAGATTGAAAGCATACTGTAAATCTTTTTATCACCTTTTGGTTTCTTCGTAAAAAATTATAGCTTCAAAAGGGTTTAAAATAAAACCAAAAAATGAGATAAGATTAAACTTTCAAAAAAAGGAAACCCTAGAAAAAACGAAGAAATTTTTAAAATATTTGTTTGCGTCAAATCTTTTTGTTATTTTGCATCTCTTTTTTTATGGCATTTTACTTTTTGCTTTTTGAATGTTTATAAATAAGAAAAAAAGCACGTGTTTTTTGCTGTTGAAACATTTTAAAAAAAATGTTTCGAACACTGTCAGAGGCTTAAAATTAGAAAAGTTTGTAAATAAAAAAATTAATTTTTTTTATCAAAAATGTTTGAACACTACATTTTGTTTGAAACACAAGTTTAGAGTATTTTGGTGTTTAAAAAACCTGGCGTAGATGTACATTTTTTGATCCCTGATTTTCAGGCTAGAACCTGAAAATCAAGGTTTTATGTCGAGACAAATCTATTCAAATTTATTTTCGTTGCGGAACCCAAAAAACAGGGAAAAATACGTAACCATTTCGCCTTCTTTAATCTTTCTTCGAATATTTTTATCTCTTCCAAAACGCTTAAAATAAGTATCATATTTGTAGGAACCAACAAAAACAAGTAAAAGAACGTCAAAAAAAACTATTAAGATTTTTAAATATCCTTGAAGTACAAAAATGTTAAAAGGCAACAAATTTATTTTAAAAAAAGAACAAGAAAAAAAGAATTTAAACCGGATTTGTCGTCGTCGACGTTGTTGTTGTCAGATGTTTTGGGATAAAATATAATATATCAGCTAACAAACATTAAATTGCAACAACTACATTTGACGTCCTTTTTTATTTTTTTAGTCATGCTTTTATGGAAACCTTGGATAAACTCATGTCGTTGTAATAGCAAACAATTTCTATGACATCGACAATACAGGAATAAATGGAAAGGAAATAATTACTGTAATAAAATACAATAATTGACCTGAACTTATGCAAATTTGTTCGCTTCACTTTAAAACATATAAAAAACCCCACAGATTTCAAAATTATTACCTCAAAACTACGAACATGGACATCAGCTAAGTGAGACACCAAATGCACATTCCTTGTCATAAAATTATTAAAATTCATTTGATCTTTTACCGACATTGGTAAAAGATCCAAGACGGTCACCCTCGAAATGGTTTCTGTCACCTCCAAAATAAAAGCATACTAACGTTCTTCGCTATAATTATGCAAATTTTTGTTCTAGTTCTTAAAAATTTTTGATATCAGTTTTATTTAAAAAATTGTTGTTGTCTTTATTCATTTGATTACTGTAAAGTGTGTTTTAGTAAAAATATCTTGTTTGCCAAACTACTAACACTAAAATGTTTTTTTTTGCAAATGTTATGTTATTTAAATTTATCCTTTTTTGGTGACGATTTAAAAAAGGTCAAGAATTTTAGACATTTTTTAAAAAGCTTTTTAAATCCTTATATTTTTTGTTGTTTACATAATCTTCAATCATCTGCTATAATTTTTGCTTGTTTGCCATTTATAGCAGATTAATTTTTATTTTTAAAAAGCATTTTTTAGTTTTAAAACATTTGAAAACTTTAATCTCCGATGAAAGAATAAATCTTGCTTTATTTTGGTAATGGTTTTTTTTAAAAAAAAGAAGCAGAAATGTAGCTTAATAAACAAAGTTGGCAAAAACAAGCATAAAAATAGATTCTTTGGATGTCACCTGAAGGGATAATATCAAAAAATTTAAATAAATTAAATTTTGAACAATTAAATTTGAACGGTAAAAATCATAAGCCTTTTTAAAAGCAAAAGCAAACAGCCGGGGTGGCGCAGTGGATAGTAGTTTTGCTTCTAGCTCCATACTGGCGGGGTTCAATTCCCTTTCAGATGATGATGTTGTTGCCCCATCAACATCATCGTCATCAACAACAACAAAATAAAACCCCAAAATTTTTTGTTTATTTTTTTGATCAATTTACGGTCGCTAATCAATCGATCAGATATCCCTGGATCTTTTAGTATTTAAAAAAATTTGAATATTCTTCTGAAAAGATTGTCTTTACCCCAATTCAAATTTCTATTAAATTTTGTTGTTTATTTGTTTATACTTATTTTATTGTTTCATTTTTATTGTTGTAGTGTTGCAGCTTTTTTATAGGTTTATTTTATTGTTGTACTTTTACCTTTTTTCCTTTTCCTTCTTTCATTTTATTTTTATCATTTAATGTAGTTTTAAGTTTTTTGCTCTATTTCAACATTCTTGAATCAAAAAAGAAAAACTTGAAACAAAAACAACCATCATCATTTTCAAGTGAAAAATCATATGGGAAAAAAGAAGAAGGTGCAGCAACAGCAACAACAAAAACTTGAAAAGCATCAATAAAAAGAAAGTTGTAATCTTTTTTTCTATCTTTTGTCATTAAAAAATGGAATAAAATGAATGAATCAATTTCCATCAATGACCACATCGAAGAAGAAGAAAGAAGGAAAAAAGAAGGAATTAACTGATAACAAAAAGAGAAAAGAAAATTGATGGAAGTATTTTTGGCGCCTAATAGCTAACAATAAAAATTATCCAAAGTATCAAATATCATTCTCTGTCACGTGGAAATTTTATCATCAGCAAAAAATTGGTTCCTTTTTTCATTAAAATTTTGTCAAAATTTAATCAGCAGCAAATAAAAAAATTTGCTGATGCCGCATTTTTTTGCCGAAGAAAAAAAAACAGTTTTTTAGACAGTAAAATTGGAAGGAGAGAAAGGTTGCCATAAAAATTGATAACATTTTTTATCTTTGAAATTTTTATTGAGTTTTGATGCCCCGATTATATTATTTCATAACATTTAAAAGAAAGAGAAAGAGTTTCTACTAGAAGAATAGAAAAAACTTTTTGCAGGTTAAAAAAGTTTGACTTTGATAGGCAGCAAAAAAGGGGAATCGTATAAAAATAAAAGCAAGGAAAATATTAAAAAAAAAAACAATAAAAGAGGCGGTAAGAGATCAAAGGGAATTTTATGATTTTGGAGGAAACATGTGCTCACCCTGCTGATGTCCCTGAAAGTTATCCCACTCCAGAATCCAGTTTCAAATGAATTCAGATCTTCAAAATTCATCGGAGAAATTTAAAGAATCCCAGAAGGATTTTGTAAGAACAACTTTTTTCATCACCTTTGAAACTCTTTGTAGCAGGCCGTTGTAGGGACCCGACCCGGAAATATCATAGACAAGACCCGTTTTTAAATGAAGGCCATAAACACTGCCTACGTCAAAATTATCATAATCAATTCCGGAAAAATAGAAAAAGAATCCGTAAACTCAAAAAAGGTCATAAAATCATAAAAAAATATAAAATAGACACAATAAACACGGGTCAAACACAAAGCAATAAAAATTCTCTTGTTTAACTGAAAAATATATATGCATCAATAATCAACCGCAAAAATAAAGACCTTTTTTATAGTAATAAATTTTATTATATTTACTTAAAATAAATAAATATTTAACAAAAATCAGTTCAACTCTAAAAAGAAAGTCATGTGAATGATGTTCGAAGGTCATCCAAAAACAGGAAAGAAAGAAAAAGTTGTTGTCTGACCTTTGAAAAAGAAGAGAAAAGTGTTTAAGAGTTTAGCAAATAATAATAATAAAAATCATTGGTGATATGATGATATTGTTGCCAAATTAAAAAACATGAATATTGTAGGGAAAATGTTTTTAAAGTAATTTTTACAAATTAGTTTTACTGTAACTACCCACAATCGTCAATGACTCTCTTTTTTTAAATTAACGTCGTTGATGCGATCATCGAGCAAACACTTAGATATCGCCGTCCCCAACAGCGGCATCCTTTGATCTTTGACAAAACTCTTTGAATCCAACAAAGATATTTATTACAGTTACAACATGATTTAGATTTTGAAAAATTAAGAACATCTTTAATTTGTGATAATCTCGTAAATCTGAACTAATGATGTGCGTTATTCATTTTTGCATACAGTGTGATAAATGGTAAAATATTAAAATCTTAGATGGTAAGCAGTACCGAAGAAAGTGCGGTAATGGTAACTCCATACCGCACATTCTGACCACAGCAAATTAGCTGAAGCAACTAAGCCCCATTTATTGTGAATTGAATTTGTGTTTTTCAAAAACTGTTGAATTAAATTAACAGTTAAAAAGTACAATTTTTTTGATAGAAACAATTTTCAGTTAATCCCATTTCTTTAAATTGACAATTAATATATTTGAAATTGATAACTTTTTTTACTCTCTTTTTTCCTGATAATTTTATTGCTGACTGACTCAAAAAGGACCATTAAGATTAACTACAAACAAAAAAAACATAATTATGATAAAAAAAATGATTTGAGTGTCTCATCTTTTTCAATCATTTAATTGATGGAAGAAAAAAAAGTTTCCATTTTTGCACAAAAAAAATTTTAGTAGAAAATTGTCAACATAATCAATGAAAATTACATCAGACAAAAGAAATGTCTCATTTTTCAATGAAAAAAAGAGTATCGTCTGCTAAGAAAAAAGGTGTAACAAAAATTACAACTGGCAAATGTCCCAAAATTGAAAATAAATGGGTTTTTTTAAAACGTTTATAAATAAAAGTATGGGGAACGAAATTTTTATATTAAAACGAAAGTATTCGTAGAATTACTGTTATCATTAAAAAAATTAAATGAAACTGGCATATAAAACATGGATTATTAACAGTTTTTTCAACTCTTTCAAAAAAGGGCTTCAAAAATTAAAAATGCCCTTTTGTCAAAAAACGTCTTTTTTGAAAAAATTATGCCATTTTTCCATACAAAAAATGAGGATTTTTTGGGCTGCCCGAAAAAAACTTTTAATAATCCGTGTATTATATCTACTCCCCATACTTAGTTACATAATGTTAAACTCGGTCAGAATTTTTTGATCTACAGAAAAAAAAAATGCTACCAGTTTCTGTTTTCAAAAATACTTTAATATGGTGTTTTTAGACCATGTTTTGGCGATCAGGTTATCAGGTTGGTAAAAGTTGGGATATTTTAGTATTCCGAAAAATCCAGGACAAATTTTTTCGGGCGAAATATCCGTGAATCCATTATTTTTCATTATTTTTTTTCTGCAAAAACTTTTATTCTAATTTTTGTTTCTTTTTCTTTAAATAAATGTTGCAATTGTCGTTAGTTTTTATAGAAATAAAAATATAAGATTTTTAGCATTTGTGGAAGTTAAGCTCGCCCGCCAGGAATCCCAGAAGATAAGATTTTTCTCTGGGATATCCCGGTGGGTTTGCCCGATCTTCCAGATGCACCAACTTCATCTCCTTATTTCATTTCCCCTCAGGAAAGAAGATTCTGCCGAATCTATCAGGTCTTACATTTCCCAGGTTTCCATTGATTACAGTAACCCATTTCGAATCTTAAATTTAAAAACGTTGCATTCTTTCACAATCATAATCGGGAATTTTTCTAAATATATGTATTAATGTAGTTTGAATATAAAAAAAAAGTTTTTTACCATGGCAAATTAAATAATCTTGGAATTCTCGGAGAGCCATTAGATTTCTTTCTTCATCGGCTCTAATAAGATCAAAGAGGACAAATATTTGCATCAAAACAAAAAACATTCATAATGATCAAAATGGGGCTTTCGAGATCATGGAAATAGATTTTGTTGACATTCCTGTAAAACAAATCGAGTAATGTCGATTTTAAATTTTCAAATCTGGGATATCCGAATAATTACAGAATCCCTCTATGAGGGGCTGATATGCAAATTTGTAAATCTTTAGGGTCATAAAAAAGTTCTCTTCGGAGAAGGAGGAGAGGATTTTTAAAAATTTGAATATGGATTTGCAATAGTTTTGCTCTTTTTAATAATTAAAAAAGAGAAAGATAAACTTACCAAAATTTTGATCTCCATATTATTGAATTCTTGAATATCCGCCAAAACATATCCATTAACAGATCGAGGTTTTACCATAATTTTTAACAGAAAAACTCGAAAAATGAAGTAATTTTTTCATCACAGTTTTTAAAAAAGCAAAAACTTTTACATATTTTTAGTGTAAAATTTAATTAAAGGAATCACTTGAATCTCGAAAAAAGCTTAACATCCAAAAAAAGGAAAGAAGAAAAAAGTTTTAATGGCAAAAACAATTTGGATTACTTCCAAAATTAACTTTGACAAAAAACGTGAATCTTTAAAATTAAAGAAAGGGAATTTCTTTAGACTTTGGCTTTTACCGTATTTCAAAGAAAAACTGAAAGTGATCCATATATATTTTTATGGTTTGCAACGTTGGCCTTGATTAACAGGAATCGCATTCTTGCTTTGGGGTAATCGTTTCCATGTGAATATGGTAGCATTGGCAAATTCTGCATCGTGGTGGAAATTTCTTAAAAATATTACTGTAGTTTGAGCTTTAAAATTTAATAAATGTTTTATTACAATAGCAAATGGAATCCACAAACAACCATCAGATTCCTTTTTTCATCTTCTACCGTAAGATCAAGGAGGACAAATATTTGCGTCATAACATAAAACATTCATAATGATCAAAACGGATCTTTCAGGATCATGGGCATGGATTTAGTTGACATTCCTGTAAAAATTTGATTATTTTAGCTTTAAAATTTCCAAATCTGGGATATCCTAAAAATTACAGTATCTCTCTATGAGGGGGCTGATATGCAAATTTGTGAATCTTTAGGGTTATAAAAAGTTCTCTTCAGAGAAGGTGGAGAGGATCTTCAAAAATTGGGAAATTTGCATATAACATTGTAATAGTTTTACACTTTTGAATAAATAAAGAAAGAAAAATAAACTTACCAAAATTTATCCTTCAAATTTTAAAAACCATGAATATCCGCCAAAACATACCCATTGACATCCATCTGACTTTTGCCGTAATTTTTGAAAATCCAATTACAAAAATAATTAAAGAAAACGTTGCAATTTAAAGAGAAAAAAGATTGGATAATGCGGTGATTTTTTTCATCACAATTTTAAAA
Organism: Panagrolaimus sp. LJ2414; assembly: GCA_024447195.1. Lineage (NCBI taxonomy): Eukaryota > Metazoa > Nematoda > Chromadorea > Rhabditida > Panagrolaimidae > Panagrolaimus > Panagrolaimus sp. LJ2414. The sequence goes on along the minus strand of JAMRXY010000244.1, from coordinate 18,835 downwards.
AAAGCAAAAACTCTTACATATTTTTGTGTAAAATTAAATGGATTCCTCGATTCTCGAAAAAAACCTAACATCTAAAAACAGGGGGAAGATAAAAAAAGTTTTATCGGCAAAAAAATATGGATTACTTTCAAGATTAACTTTGACAAAAAAAACGTGAATCTTTAAAATGAAAGAAAGGGATTTTCTAAAGGCTTTGGTTTTTACCGTATTTTACAGAAAAGATGAAAGAGATTCATTATATTTTTATGGTCTACATCTTGACTACATCCAACAAAAAAAATTATGCAAATTTTTAAAAATATCTTTAAAAATGCCTTGCATGTTTTATGCAATAAAAATAGACTACCGTATTACTTTTACAAGCTTTTGATTTTTGCTGTATAAAAAAAGAAGTCAATCGAATTTCAAGTGTTAAGATAAAAAAAACCAAGCCGTCAATTTCGAAAATGAAATTAGTTTTTGACAAAAATGCTTTGGCCAAGAGGTACGGTAAAGCATACCCTCCATTTTAAAAGAAAAGATTTTGTTCCAAAAAGGGTCAAAAAATGGAGTTGGAATGATTTATCTCAACACAGAAAGTCTAATAAAACAAACTTGACCGTTTAAACTTACACTTTCCAGTAATTATTCGGGTCAAAAGTTAATGGAATACGGTAATTGATTAATGGTAAATGTTAGTTACGAGAATACTTTTTTCAGCCTTCTTCAATTCATCCAATAATTTTTAATATCCATCAAAAATACTTCATATTCATTTGTCAATTTTTGATCAAAAATGTTGAACAAAAAATTTTCTCGGTAAATGAGAAGAAAGGAAAAAACAAATCCAAAATGATTAAAAAAATATATATGCAAATCAAACAAAAAAACGTTTGAATTAATTAAAACAAAAAATTGAGATAAAATAGAATCAGCACCATCCCCAAAAGCTAAAAAAAGGCCACCGCCAACAAAGCCGCCGGCGTCGCTATCAAAACTGCTGATAATTGTTTATTAAAAACAAAAAAAGGTTTAACCCAAAAATAAGTAAAGATAGTTTATCAAACAAAAATCAAGCTTTTTTAAATACAAATGCAAGCGATGTTTAAGGTTACGGTACTTTTGCCAAAGTTGTACCATTTACAGTAATCCATTCTCAAAAGATAAAAAAGAAGGTTTTTCAAAACCGCCAAATTTTGATTTTTTGCGCCCTAGTATTTTTTAAATTCCCCAGAAATTGGTTTTTTACGAAAAAGAAAAACCAACCAATTCATCCCTTCGAGCATGCTCTGCTGAAGAGCCAGGTGCATCATGAATTGATCCAGGAGCATTTCGATCATCAAGATTTGCCTAAATTTGAAACTGAGTAACAAAAGTTCGACAAACAGAAATCAAGTTTTTTAAAATAAATAATGCCGGCATGTTTAAGGTTACGGTACATTTACAAAGTTGTGACATATACCGTAATCCATTTTCAAAAGGTAAAAAAGAAAGTTCTTTTACATCCCCAAAATTTAGTCCTTTAATGTTCGTATTTGTTAAAAGTTCCCCTGGCACTAGTTTTTTTTATCAAAAAAGAAAAACCAACCAATGCTTGAGGTTGTCTTGTTGCTGTTAATGATGATGAATGATGATGTTGTGGTTGTTGTTGTAAGCCAGATGATATTGAATTTGTTGCAGCTGCTGCTGCTGCTGAAGATGAGGAATGTGATGCAGGTGGTGCAGAGGGGGGTTGTTGCGGCATTGTTGGAGAAGTTGAAGAAGAAGAGAAAGCTTGAAGATCAACAGTTAATTGTTGTTGATTCATTTGTGGCGGTGACGTTTCAGCTGTTGAAGATTCAGGCAATGTGTCAATATTTGGCATTGTTCCAGATTGAATTCGATGTTCAATTGTTGTTGAAACTGGATCATATGAAGGTGGAGTTGGAAGTGGTGAAGATACTAGAGCTGAAGATGACAATGGTAAAATCTGAACATCAGTTGGAACATCTTCAATGGGCAAAGCTTGTTGAGCAGCTGGACCAGCTTCTTCGTCGGGCATTCTATTATCAACTGTTTGTGGGACAACAGGAGGAGTAAATGGTTCTTGATTTGGTGTAAATAATTTTTGGGATGCCGTAAATTGTTGAACTTCTGGTGTCGAGGGCTCATCTTCTTGTTGTCTTGGAAATTCGAAGTGATCCTGAAAAAATATAAAATTATATTTTTGAGAAACTATAAAAAACAAAACTTTACATTTAATTGTAAACCATCAAATTCTTGTTCGAGATTTGTTGTTATTGATGAACCTTCACTTTTCAATTCATTTTCAGCAAGAGAATCAGCACCTTGAGTTTCAATCAAATTTTCATATGCTGCAATATGAAGGGATAACGTGCTGCTGCTTTTCTTAAGCTTTTCATCACTTCGAGATTTGCTTGGTTCTTTAGTATCATTCGAACTGGAGGTATTAAAATAATTCTTAGATAAATTTTTGGAAGACATTTTCACAAATCCATCTTTATTTGAACATGATTTACCAGGAACTTCTAAACTTGAATTTTCTTAATATTCAAACCTTGAGGCTTAATTTTTTACCGTATCCCAATTGCTGACTTTTACCAAGTTGATCATTTCTTGACGGTTTCTGATCAAATGTTGTTATGCATTTATGACTTTTATTCAAAGTAAAGCTGCTGTAATCATCAGTAGAATCCTTCGAGGTTGAAACATGGATATTCTTCTTTGAAAAGAAAAGATCTTTTGTTGCCATCTAAATTTGTTAATTTAAAAACTTTTGAGATTTTATAATGTACACGCCATAACGAATTTATGATGTTCAATAAACACGTAAAGATAACAAAGCACTATCAATTAAAAGAAGTCAAAAGTATTTTCTAGTTAATTTGTAAGTTTTATTACTTAATAAAACACACACCCAAACACCATTTCGTTATTCAAAGCTTTAAAAAATGAGCATTTTTGTATTTCGAAAGATTACAAAATCATCAATTTTTATAAAAATAATTTTTTCAATCTTTCAAAAAAGAAAAAAACTTTTGCACCCTTCAATTTGCTGCTAAAAAAGCATACTTTCCTTTTTGGTCCCTTTCTTTTATTTTTGAAGTTTTTTTCATTAAAAATTGAACAAGTCCATAAATGAATCGGATGATAGTTTTGAGAGAAAAACTTGGAAAAAGATTTGGAAGAAAAATGGGAGAAAAGGACAACCAAGAAGAAAAAGTTAGAAAGAAAGTCTGAATTTGTTGCAATTTCTTATTACATTTTCGGAAAAATATGTATATGCAAATTTTGGCGATTAAAATGAGGGAAGCAAAAATTAAAGCCAACTTGTTACCACAAATTTGTAAACGTTAATCAACAATCACAAAAAGCAAAAATCAGTCTTGTTTTTAAAATTAAAAAAAAGAAAATTAGCTTTTAGTTTCGACCCCTTTTAGAAGATTTTTCTTCCAAAGCCAAAGTTTGTTTCATTTCAAAAATCGAACGCTGAAAGACAGAAAAAGTTTTTTCTAAAGAGAAACAAAAAGGAAATAAAGTGCCGAAGCAAAGGTGAATCAGTTCTGGGGTTGTGTAAAAAGAGTACATTTTTTCTTCAAAGAAAAACCAAAAAATCGCAGCAAAAAAAAGAAAAAAAGCATCTTCCAATTTTTTTCAAAGCAAATTGAAAGTAAAGAAACCTGCAAAAATTATTTGCATTGGAAGACACTTTTGCCTCACTTAAAAAATTACTATAAAAAGAAAAGAGTGAGATAAAATGTTTTATTATCTGTATTTTAAAATGATAAATTACTGCTAAACATTATTTTTTTAACATTTTGAACAAATTATCACATTTTTCTCAAAGTTTAAGATCAGTTTGCTAATTTTTAAGCAGCATTAAATATGAATTTTGAATATATCCCTGAATTGTGTTTCAGCGTTTTTTGCTTTTTTTCTTTTTCGTTTTGATTTTTGAAAGAAGAAGAAACATTGATGCAGCCTTTTTGAGTTCAGTCAATTTTTTTTCGTTCATTTTAAGTTCAGCAAGAAGAAAAACAACAACTCCAGGTTTTCTAAAGCTGAATCGAAGCGAGCAAAAAAAGACATTTTCAAAAAAGTATCATATTTCGCATCGGAAGACATTTTGGCAATCAATTAATTTAAAAAAATTACAAAATCAAAAAGTTTTTACTAAATTACACTGAATTTTTACAATTTAACGTTAAAAAAAGTAATATAACTATTTTTTTAATTTTAAAAGTTATTCAACAATTCTGGAAAAGGAAATAAGTCCCTTGATTTTATTTCTTCAGTTTTTGCCTTTTTTCTTCTCTTCTTTTTTTTCTTATGTTTTGATTTTTGAAAGAAAAAGAAACATTCAATTTTTGCTCTTTAGTCTTTTTCTGCTCTGTTTCTGTCAATTTTGTTTCTTTTATTTTTGTCGTTGTTTTTGCATTTTCTTTTCTTTTCTGTTTTTTCATCATTAATTAATTTACTGGATTGCAGTGATATGTTGATATGCAAATTTTTCTGAACATTCTTTTGTACATTTTTCTTGATTCACTGATTGGACTTGTCTTCCAACAGCTTTTTTAAAAAGAAAATAAAAATTTAAGACAAAGGCAAATTTTGTTTTATTCCAAAAAATCAAATGATGGGAAAAAGAAAAGGTTTTTTTGAAGGAAAGCAAAAAGGAAAACAATGCCAGAGCAAAGATGATTCAGTTTAGGAGAGTAAAAAACCTATTTTTTCTTCAAAGAAAAAAAAGAACAACAAAAGTGCAACATCTCTCAGTTTTTTGTGAAAGCAAATTGAAAGCGAAAAAGACTGCATAAAAGGTTGTAATTTTCCAAAGGAAAACAATTTCACCTCAACTTATATGTTTCTTGATTCTGTTTCATCATCATCAGAATTTAACCCGGAGAAAAGTTTTGGAAAATGACTTTTTAAAAAAGCACGAAATTGTTGCAATTTTTAACTTGTATACATTTTCGGAAAAATATACGCAAATTTTGGCGTTTAAATGAGGGAGCCAAAAATTAAAGCCAACTTGTTACCACAAATTTTAAAACATTAATCAAACAGCAAAAATTAAATCTGGTTTTTATAAAAGTCGTTTTAAAAAACTTTTTAAAAAATTTGCTTTTATTTTTGACCCCTTTTTGAAGATCATTCTTCCAAAGCCAAAGTTTGTTTCATTCAAAAAATCAAATGATGAAATAAAGAAAAAGTTTTTTTGAAGAGAAACAAAAAGGAAAGGAAGTGCCGGAGCAAAGGTGAATCAGTTTCGGGGGTGTGTAAAAAGAGCACATTTTTTCATTCAAAGAAAAAAGTAAAAAATAACTACAAAAGTGCAACTAGAAAAAAATCTCTCAACGATTTGTAAAGCAGAATCAAAGCAAGAGAAAAAATAGCAAAAAAGTTTCAACTTTCGCATTCGAAGACACTTTTGTCTCAACTAAAAAATTACTATAAAAATAAAAGAGTGATCAATGGTTTTATTTTGTTTTTTAAATGATAAATTAAATTGAAGCATTATTTATTCCTTTTCAACTTTTTTTTACAAATAAAAAGCTATTCAACAATTTCTAAATACTTTAAACTTAAAATAAGTCCCTTGATTTCGTTTCTACAGTTTTTTCTTTTCCTTGTCTTTCTTTTTTGTTTGTTTTCATTTCTGAAAAAATAAAAACATTTATGAAGCCTATTTTTTAGTTTTTTTAGATTTTTTGCGTTTGTGCTCGGCCAATTTTGTTTCTTTTTAAAATTGTCCCGGAGAAAAGTTTTGGCAATTTTGGAATCAACGTGAAAACTTTTTTCTAGGTCAGGTCAGAAAATAAATTCAAACGAAAAAAATGAGAAAAAAGAAGAAAAATTATTTGTTTGGTTTTATTTTTGAGTTGCTCTTGCTTTTTCTTCTCCATATTTTATGTAAATTTTTTATCCTATTTATAATCTAAAGGAAATGATGGATGAATTTTATAAAGGGACTAAAAATAGACTCAAAGTACCAAAATAAAATGTTTTTAATCATTTCTCAAATTTAAATAATTTTTAAAACAGTATTATTGTTATCAAAAAAGATACCAAAATCTCTGTTTACTAAAAATGTACCCAAAAATTGGTTCTATAAAACTTTTAAAAAGAACTTGGAAAAAAAGAAAGAAAGCCGGTGCCAAAAAATAAATATAAAAAAGAGAAGAAAAAAAGCAAACAAAAATGATCCAAAAATATAAAAAGCAAAAGTTCAGTAAATGTTTCTTTTTCTTTCAAAAATCAAAACTTAAAAAAGAGAATAAAAGAAAAAGATCAAAGGAAACATGGGACAAAATACAGTGATTTTGTTCATTCGACAAATTAAAACAAGGCAAGATTTTTGTTTCCAGAAAAGTTATGAAAAATCGTTTTAAGTAAATTTTTTAGAAAAATGGAGAAAAAATGAAAGAAAGCCGATCGCGAAAAAATTTTGAAAAGAATGTTACTTCTTTGTTTTTTTTCTTTCTTTGAACATCGAAGTTTGATGTTCCATCCCTCTCTCTATTTCTTTCTCAATTCCGGCATTTTTTTCCAACACAAAAGCTTTCAAATTGTTGTGCGCATTAATTGTTTTTCTTTTATCGATTAGCTAACTGCGAGATGCCTATATGCAAATTTTTTGAAATTTTTCCTGACAAAAAATTAAAAGGAATAAAAATGACTGAAGATTTTTAGTCAATTTTTGCCTTTGAAAAAAGATAAAAGGCAAAATATTTCTTTTCTTTCAAAAAAACCAATGCAAAAAAATGTAAAGAAAAAAATGATCAAAGTAAACATGAGACAAAATATACTGTTTTTATTTATTTTTTAAATTGAAAACTCTTTAAAACTTGATATTTGTTTCCAGAAAAGCTATACAAAATCTGTCAGGACAAAAAGTTAAACCAAAAATTTGTTTAATTAAATTTTTTTTTATATTGTAAAAAAATTAATGTCAACAAAAAATTTTATAAAATTTTGAGAAACTTCTTTCTTTTTTCTTTGTTTTTTTACTTTCTTGGATGCTTTCTTTGAATTTTGGTATCTTTTTTTTCAAAACAAAAAAGCTTCAAAATTGTTGTGTGCATTGCGTGTTTTTTCTTTCATGAGATAACTCCGAGATGTTTATATGCAAATTTTTCTGAATTACTGTTTGTGGATTTTTCGTGGAAAAAAAGTTTTTAATGACAATGAAATCAAAAATTCATTTTCTTTTGCAATATTTAAAAAAAAATGTTTCACGGGCCTTCTTTAGTTTTTTGTAGTCGTCAGAGCGGGTGATTCACCTTTCAATTTTTGTTGCTTTAAAACGATCAATAAAAAATAGATTTTTCTTTGAAATTCAACGTTTAATTATTGCTTAAAAGTCAAAATCCGTCTAAATTTTTTCTTTTTTTAAAATCAAAACTAAAAAAAGAAGAAAAGAAAAAGGACAGAATAAAAAATGATCAAAAATTGTCAATGGATACAATGTAATGATACTACTGGTTCCATAAATTGATAAAGCCCAAGATTATTGTTTTCGGATAAGATATAAAAAAAAATCTGTTTTCAATAAAATTTTAAGAAAAAAATGTTAGCCGATGTCAAAAAATTTAATAAAAATTCGAAGAAGAAAATAAGCAAGGGTAAAATAATTAACACAAAACAAAAAAGGGAATAAAAGAAAAATGATCAATGTTTGTTGTTTAAACTTGAAGTCAAAAAATTTTTGGAAAAAATTAATAAAATTTCGAAGAAGAAAAAAACAAAAGCAACAAAAAATTGAAAGGAATGAAAGTGTCTCAAACATCGAAAAAAAAGGAAAGGCAAAATTTGAATAAAAAAAATCAAAACGCAATAATAAAAAATAAGCAGAGATAGGCAAAAAAATGATGGAATTCATACAATGTTTTTATTCATTGCTCAAATTAAAAAAGCCCCTTAAGGCAAGATTATTGTTTCCGGATAAATTTGTAAATTTTTAGAAAAAAGGAATGTCAGCTGATGCCAAAAAGTTTTAGCAAATGTAAAAGAAGAACAAAAGCAACAAAAAAAAATTAAATGGAATGAAAGTGACTGAAATTTTTTATTCAATTTTTGCCTTTGACCAAAAAAGATAAAAGGCAAAATATTTCTTTTCTCACAAAAAAACCAATGCGAAAAAATGAAAAGAAAAAATGATCAAAGTAAACATGAGACAAATATACTGTTTTTATTTATTTTTTAAATTGAAAACCCTTTAAAACTTGATATTTGTTTTCGGGCAAGCTATACAAAATCTGTCAGCGAAAAAAATGTAACCCATAAATTTGTTCAAAAATTTTTTAAAAAGAATATAAAAAAATGAATGTCAACTACTGCCAAAAAAATTTTGGGAACAAAAAGTTTATTTTTTTTTCTTTGTTTCTTTTTCTTTCTTGGATGCTCTCTTTCAATTCCGGCATCTTTTTTCAACACAAAAAAGCATTGGAAAGAAAAAAGAAAAGAAAATGATTTGCTTTTCTTTTATCGATTACACAACAGCAAAATGTTTATATGCAAATTTTTGTGACTCATCTTTCTAATTTTTTGCTTTAAAAAAAGATCAATAAAAAATAGATTTGGGAATTTTGTATTGAAATTCAACTTTTAACTAATTTGTTAAAAATCAAAAACTCTCAAAAATTTTTGTTGGCAAAATAGAAGAAATTAGCAAACAATGAATCGTTAAACTTTTTTGTTTGTTGTTCGTTTTTGCTTTCTTATAAATACAAATACTATTTTAGGATTCAACATTTATTTTAAAACTATTACAAAAAAAAACAAGCAATGGAATACTACAATATGAATAAGAAGATAAAATACAACAAATTCAACAAAAATATAAACAATCCAAAAAATGTTCACATTAGAATTGATCCCAAAAAGTAACGTGGGGGATAGGATCGTTCTGATCATGATCAGATTCATCTTCATCATCATCCCCTTGATTTGCGGGAGCTGAAACAGGCGCCGCAGCCGCAACATCATTTTCATCAATTTCAACTGAAGAAGCAGACGTTGAGGCATCAGAAACTGGAGGGGCTGGGCCATACTCATATCCATCTTCATCATCACCCAAGTAATCTAAAAATAAAAAAAGGTGAATATACATATTTATACTTTGTTAATATTGTTAAAAATGCAAAATGTTTAAAATGTTGTTTTGTTAAGTAAAAAATATTAAATATATTAATGAATATAAACTTTGATAATGAAAAACTAACCCGAAGAAGTTGCTAAAAATTCCATTGGAGCTCTACGAGCAAAATTTGGTTCTTCAACAAAATATTCACCCCTTCCTAAAGGTGATGAATGGCCAGCAAGATTTGCACCATTCCACACAAATTCAGCTGGATCAATCTCTGAAATAAGAAATTCTCTTCTTAAATTATACAAAAAGTCGTAAAATTTAAATTGGTTTTTTAAATAATCATTTTTAATCACGCTCAAAAAACAAATTTGCTCATGATTAAAAAAATCAAACAGATGAAAAAAATATAAAAATTACATTTTTTTTCATTTTTGGACCCAAAAAAGTAAAAAAATTTAAATTAAAAATTAGTGTATTGTCAAAAATGGTCGGTAAAGCAACGATTACGGTAATAAAAGAAAGCAAATATTATCAACTCAAGTAAACAAAAAAAAGAAAGTTTAAATTTTACCTGCTTCTTCAGCACCAGAATTCAAAGGCACCAAATCTCCTCCAATAATAGCATCACCCTCATCTCCAAGAGCATCAAGAAATTCTGGCTCATCATCTGGAACACGTTCACCATCAATACCTTCTACATGTCTTCCAACACTTTCTTGTTCAATATTTTCCAAAGCATCCGAGTATTGAACATCTTCATCATCTTCTTCATCATCCAATTCAGCAGGTTTAACCTCAACATCATCATAATCTGAAATGACAAATTTTATTTTTCTTTTTTTTTAAAAAAACACATTTTCTGATGCTTAACAATTTGCTTCGTAATCATTAGCTGACCAGAATTTAAATTTTTAAAAAATGTGTCATCGTTTAAATTTTTATTGTTTTTTGTCCAAACAAGAGGAAAAATTTAAATTGTCCAAAAAACATCAATACCTAACCGACAAATTTGGATATAAAAAATTCATTTTCGTTTTAATTTTTTATGATTTTTCCGTTGAAAAAACAAGAAAAATTTGTATAATATACAAATTCGTTGTCGAAAAAATACATCACCAATGACGGTAAAGAATTGGCTCAAATTGTTAGCAGCTCAAGTATGCAAAATAAGGAGGTTAAAATTTTACCAAAGGCATCAGCTCCGTCATTTGCAACTTTACTTCCATTTCCATTTAAGCAATCAACACCAGCTTCAACGATTTCATCAGAAACCTCCATCTTTTCAAGATCTTTTTCAGGCAATTTATCTTCGGAGTATTGTACATTGGCATCTTCATCATCCAATTCTTCCATTTCAACATCATCATAATCATTAGCAGAATGTCCATTTTCAAGAAAATCACCAACATCTCCAGCATTCCCGTCTTCAACATTTGATGCATCAGATAATGGAGGGTTTTCGCTATCCGTTGTACGTAAAATATGCATTAATTCTTGGCCATTTGCATTATCATCATTACCACCATTTAAATCTTGTTCAAACATTTCATGAATTTCACCTCCTTCATCATTTTCTGGAACCCGAGGTTCTGCAGCTTCAATACCACCAGCAGCAAATTTTTTAGCACTGAAAAAAGGATTAATAATATAGAATAGAAACAAATTTAGGTAAAATATTTACCGTAAGGCTTGCTCATGTCTCATTTGATCATGAGAAATCTGAACACATCCATCAATATGATTCCGGCATGGTGGGGGATCAAAGCACTTCTCATCAAAATTATAAAGAGGAATTGCAGTTTTGCTGCTCTTTTTAGTGACTTTTGCATTTCGTTTTAAAGCAGCTGATTTGCAACTGCGGCAATGATAAAGTTTAGCTTTATTTCTTTTTTGTTCTTTTTGTTGAACAAAACACCAAAATTTATTCGAAACCGGATCCAGAACATACACAATTCGTTCACCTCGTTGTGATATGCCATTGAAGAGACGTTGTTGCACCTGTAACTTTATCAAATAAAATAAAAGGGTTTTATAGAGTGAAAAAATTTGCCAAGTTTTAGCCCTTAAGAATCCATTTTTTAAAATTCTTTAGTTTTATTCAAAAAAATCTCATTTTCATCAGAGCGTGATTTAATTAATCCTAATCTTGAAAACATTCCCTTTTTTTTGTCTCATTATAACTGAAGTTTCTTTGAGTTCCCAATGTGCGCGGTATCTTCATCTTTGTATTAAACAAGCTACTTTATTTACTTTAAAATTAACACCAGTTTATAAAAAGCCCAACAAATAAGAGTAAATAGACAATTTAAGCAAACTGGGTGTATGGTTTTTGGCGGTGAATTTTTTTCTTTGAATTCTGAAAGACTATTTTTTCATTTCAGACTCAAAAATAAACTAAAAAAATCTTTCGGACTCAAAGTTGTAACAATTGAAGAACAAAAATACTAGGTCTTAGAAAAAATCGGAATTAATATTTTTGGTTTTTATCGTTACAGTCTTCTTTTTCAAATGAATGAAGTTTGTCATTTTTAAAAATAGAGAGGTGTTTTTTTACCCATGCATGCGAAAATTTGAGTCCTAGAATTTTGGTAAAAATTGGTGTCATTTTTAAAGCAGATAAAGATTTGGCTTTAACTGCCCAAAATTTTGAGTCCAAGAGATCATTCCTTTATTTTTGAGTCTACTTTGAAGAAATTAGCTTAAGGAAGTCTAGGGTATAAATTGCCAGCAAAAACAATGCGCCCAATTTATTTAACCAAAAATAATGAAACACATATATATTTTAATGGGTTTTGTCAAACAAAATTTATTTTAGAAATATTATTACAAAATAAATAAAGAACTTTTTTCAAAACTTTTTCTGCTTTTATCATTTCACGGATTTTCGAAAATGGAACAGGAGCAAGTTTCATTTTTGTAAGATCGAACAGGAATGATTTGTCCAAAGCTGTTTGAATTGATAATTTTTTTTGATATTTATCAACATCATTTTTGAACACTTTCAAACAGTTTTCTTCCATTAATTTTTCTTTGATGAAGTTCTTGTTCCACAAAAAAATACAAAAATCGGGTTTTGGATCATTGTTTTAATTAAATGGATCATTTTGATGTTCAAAATCTCATTTTCTTCAAAAGGGAAAAGGAAGCATGCCGGCTTTGTGTTTTGATTTTTACAATTCAAATTTCGTAAATATTTGGTGACTTTACTAATTGAGCTAATTGTGGCATCAATAAGTTGTTCAGAATGTATTTCACCTAATTGAAAAAAGTACATTTTTGGCTGCAGATAAAAAAAAGATAAAAGTGGAAGCTGCAACAGACAAATTAGCATTTTTTGCAGCATCTTTGAAAAACTGGCGCAGATGTGCCCTAAAAATTAAATTCATTAAAAATTGTTTAGTTAAGTAATTAATTTTAATAATATTATGCAGTAATTTTACCTTTTATATATTTCAGTGTAAAACACTGTAATATTTTCATGCTAAAAACATGCCAAATGTTTCTTTAACAGAATTTTGCTGCTTTAATGACTATGATAAGAAAGACCAAAAGAAGCAACTAGTTTTTGTGAAAAAGAAAGTACCAAAGAGTCATAAAAAGTCAACAAATATTGGAGATTCATATGGGATAAATATTTAGACAAGAATGGACATTTTTTTGAAGCAAATGGTCGACTAAAAAAATCGACAACATTTGACTCAAGTATTTTTTTGACTGATTTTTCTCATTTTAGAAGAAATCAAAGAAACGACAAAGGTTAATCTTAGATAAATACATGTCTAAAAAATGACATAAATTGAATAAAAAGATCAGGCACAACTATACAAAGGAAAAAAGTTGCAATAAAATTACATATTCTAAATGAGTTAAAAATTAAATTAAATGTTTGATCTTTAACAACAAAGCAGTCAAAAAAATTTAAAACTCATGAAAAAAATATGTTGTAACAACAATGAATTGCAAAAAATGTGTATGACAAGATTGCTAAAATATACTTGAAAACACTTTTTTTTAAAAATGAAAATGAAAAAGAAGAAAGAAATATCTCAAATAATTTGTTTCAAATCAATCAGTTATTCAAATTTGATGTATAAGTAAAGTGAAGCAAAACCTTTTAACTGTTTTTTTTTACAAATTTTGAAGACAACAGAAACAAAAGATTAAACAAAAACGTTTTTGTTTCCCAAATTTTTTATATCCCCTTTACTACGATAAGTTAAAAATATTTTCAGAGATGCAAACATTTTTGAGGGAGTCAAAGTCAATTTTTTTGATTTTTTTAAAAGCAATTTCAACATTATAAAAACCAGGGTAACGGAAAATAAAAATATTAGTGAATGATAAAGTCCAATTTTGTTGTTAAAAGAAAAAAAAGCAAATCTACTACGAGCATACCTGAGTGTTAGGGATATGTGAAAATGAGGTTAATTCGATTTCACAAAAGACTAAAGATGCTTCAGGGCTTTTTATTAAGTTTTAAGATTGTTGCACCAAAATAATAGAATGAAAAAGTTATATGTCTCATTTATTAAAAAACAAATGCCTAACAGCAAAAACAAAAGAATTATAGTGCCAGAAACTTTTTGATTTGTGGTAAGAGCGATAATTTTACGAATTCAGGTTGACTGGATTGTCCATAGTGTTTTTCATTTGATCGATAAATTATTAAGGTTGTTGCGGTTAATTGCCCACCAAAGCTTTACATAGAAGGTTTGTGCATGCTTAAGCTCGAAACACAGTAACTGTTATAAATACTGTAGAATTAAAAAAGTAATTTTACACCAAAAAAGAAATATCTCAGAATAATGGAAAAGTTATCCGAAAACAATTTACTGATAAGTTTATATCCTTAGGCAAGGCCGCAACTTGGCCAAAATCAAGGGAGGGAAAAGGAGGGGAAAACCTTTATAAGAGGTTCGAAAAATTCACTTCTTTTGAATTCATTTTTTAACTAAATTTTAACGCCAAAGGATGGGAAAATTACCCCATTTCCCAACCCCAAGTTGCGGCCTTGACCTCATATTACGGAAAAGCTGATTATATCCGATGTTTAATGTTTCAAATGAGCTTGACAGACAAGGAGTTGCTAAAAGAAATAAACAGAAGCAAACGATAAGCAACAAAAAATCAGATTTAGCAAAAAATAAGAAAACCTTTTTTGACTGATAAAGAAAGCTGAAAATGATAGTATCCTCTAGGACATGGATAAGATTTTGTTTTCATCATCAGCATCAATTTTAGCAGATTACAGTATATTTTATACATAATGTTTAATATCTGATTTTTATAAAGGAATGCGAGCTTAAAAGAATAAAGCAGATGTTTTCAAAAAAAAGATATTTGCTTTTAAAAATGTAACCTTTTGATTTAAAAAATTAACTCTTAAAAAAACCGAATCCAAAAGAAATGAGTAAAAAAATTTGCATGCCTCTTTTTCTTTTTGTCACATTTCGCTTCAGTCTCGTCCAAAAAAAGCTGACCATCAAAAAGTAAAAGCTTTGTCAAAGTGTATTCAAAAATATCCGTTTTTATTGAATCCAAAATAATTTTTTTTTCTATCACCTTTAACAATGTTTTAAATACGTTGTTTCAAATATCTTTTTGGGGGAAAAAGTTTTGTTACCCGTTATGATAAAATTAGTGTTTCTTTCACCTTTCCTTATTTTTGGAAGGAAATTGAGAAAGGAGGAGGACGAAATGAGAGGAGACGAGGACAAAAGCGAAGATGAAGTCCACCGGGAAGGCAAAACTGATGCGAAAGGAACACAAGTTGAAATATCAAGCAAAAAAATGCATAAAAGTTTTTATTTAAGAATTAAAAAGTGTGAAAAAAAACTATGAGGATTGAAATATTAAAAAAGATTGCGGAGAGGAAATAATTATTTTCCGTAAATAATATTAATCATTTTTTCACAAACGAAAAAGCCGATTGCAGGTAAAAAAAGAATAAAATGAAAAAGCAGGATTTTTGGTGAACAAAAAACTAAAATTGAAATTATAGCATAAGAGTCAATATGAGGCAAATATAAAAAACAAAACAAACAAACAAATAATTTTTAAATTAAAGAAAGCGATCTTTTTTCTATAAAAAAGTTACGGCGTTTACACCGATAATGTTTTTAAAATTTAACAAAATCCTTTAAAACAAGTAAGAAATGTAAGTATACTAAAGTTGAGCTTTTGACTTATGTATTAGAGTTAAGAAAATTGCCATAAATGTGAAACACAAAGAATTGATAAAATATTTGTTTCCGGGATCTTTCGCGACATCAATGTTGATCACAAAGCCAACGTCATGGTAACATTGATAGAAAAAAAAGAAAGAAACAGAAAAGAGAAAAAAAATCAAGATTCGATCATTCAATCTTTCTTCAGAATGGAACAAAAAACAAAACGAAAAAATAAATAAATGCAAAAGTGGCTTGCACACACCATTAAAGTAAATTTTTAGCTATCTGTTGATCAGATCAATGTTCTTTTTGCAAAATAATAAATGTTAGAGTCTTAAAACTGTTGGCTGGTTGAAAAAAATGACGACACGCAAGTTCTTGAGGTAAAAAATATTTTGTTTTGCCTTAATTTTTTGGCGATCAATAGAAAACTCCATACTCAATAAAAAATATAGCAGTATATTCAAGAAAAGAGTTCAAAATAAAGAGCAGTTTTATGGGAGAGTGGGGAGGAGCACATAAATGGGTAAAAAATCAAAAAAAGAAGAATTGTGCTGACGGAGGAACAGAGAAATTTTTTCAGTGAATGTAAAAGAAAACTTATCTCCATCGTTAAGGTAAAAAGGGCAAATAAATAAATAGGAAGATTTATTCTTTGTTCAAATAAAGAATAAATATTTCAAAAGGAACACATAGAAGGAGGTAAAAAGGCAATAATGGTTAAAAGATATAAAACAAATTGTGGAAAAAAGCTTAAAGAAAAGAAGAATGGTCAATTACAAATTGTCAACTTATTAAAAAATTTAAAAAAAAGAACTTAGTTATTCCCATGCAATAATTATAAGCAGCCGGAGTCTTTGCTGCAGCAAAAGGTTGAATTGAAAAAGTTGTTTAATAAGGTGTAAAGTTGTTTAATAAGGTGTTGTTGCTGAAGAAATGAAAGTGATAATGGAGCTGATTCTTGCTGCTGCTTTAAATGGTTATCTTTTGAGATTCGGCAAATTATTCTTTTTAAAAAGATTTTAAACGCAAAATGAATAACATTTGTAAAAATGAATTAAACGAAAGACTGAAAAAGTGTTTCAAAACTTTTTGCATCGCTTCATTTCAGTAAATCGCCTTTGAAGACCTTATCTCAATTTTAAATCACTAATGTTTTTATTCATTTGAAATTTCTTTTCACAGATTAAACAATTTTTTTTTGATGTTGCTTCAAAAAATGAGAGAAAAATTATGTCAATGAAATACAAACAGAAATGTGATAAAATGGAAAAATCCTAAAGACAGATATTTATTTTATTTCCAAATAAAACAGGAAAAATCAGTTTGGAAAAAATTAGAACCAAAAGTTTGTTTTTATAAACTAACATTTAAAAAAGGTTAAACAAGTAAATTTTTCCAATATATACAACATATGAACAATGTAAAAATTTCAGAAATTACGGTAACATACACTTTGCTATACCATCCAAATTAATGCAAAATAAAACAATTTTATCAGGCAAAAAACTTTGTCGAAAAAATTTGCAAGGTAACGTTTGAATTCACTGTTTGTTGTTGCATGCAATTTTCATGTTTTAATTCTTCGTTTTGTGAAAGACAAAATAAAAGCGTTACAAAGCAACAAACGAACATTCTCCATTTATTTGAGGGACAAAGTTTATGCGTCAAAACATTTTTTAAACATGTGTATTAATTTCTATTAAATGATATTCCACCATGTTTGCAAACATCCGAAAATTTACAGAAAGTTAAAATTATGCAAATTTTTAATTTATTAAAATCTACCTTTATTCAAAACCCCCTTAATGGCAACATTCTTATTTACAACTTGTTTTACATCAGATTTCTACCAACAAGTTCAACCTTGATAATCATTCCAAGAGTATGCCCTACATTTTGTGTAATTTTGCATAATCTACAACAATTATGCAAATCTCCTTTTTTTGATTTTATATCTTCCCAGCGATTTCTTTGTAGAAATGAGTTGGATTACAATCTAAAATCAATTAATGAAGGTACAGTCAAACCTCGTTATAACGTTTTTCAAAGGACCGTGAAAAAACGACGTAATAATGAAGTTGATGTTATAACGAGGTCCGATTTAAGGGGGCTCCTTGTTGAAGGGACCACAAAATTATGACGTTATAACGAGGTAAACGTTATATCGAGAGACGTTATAACGAGGTCGACTGTATTTGAACAGTCTAATGAAATTTTGCAAACCCTAAATTCTAAAATGTAATCTATCAGATGGTTCACTGTTTGCAAATTTTAGAAAATCTTCTAGGATATCTTCACTCATTTCACCGCTTTTTAATTCTAAGAAATTTTAAATTTTCTTATATCTCTTGAGGGCATGAAAATGCTGAAAGCTAGGTCGAGTATTTTTTGGCCGCTGCCTGCTGAAATTTGCTTTAAATTTAAATATGCAAATTGTTTTAATGGTTTCGTTTTTAAAAAGTTTAGCTGCAAAAAATTTGCATAGCGTTAAATTGTGTGACAAGGACTTTAGCAGAATGGGTCCCTAGGAGTTCCCCCTTCAGAATAATAAAATAACTTTATCGTTATTGGCAAAAGATCAAAGGCATGTTCAAATGTTCCCTCCGAAAATAAATTCTGATTAAATCTGCCATCAAACAACAAGTTATAAAAATTATGTTAAATAAAAAAAATTAATGATTTATCAATCATGAATTTGAGCAATTTGTTCCTTAATTGGGGTGTGAAGGATTGGGCCACAATGTTGGGAAAAAATATGATGTAATTGATCAAATGACAAATTCTCCATTTTTGATGATCAGCTTCCCATATCTGAGATGTGTCGTCGAAATTTTTGTACGAAGTGAAATGTTTCTTGGTCTAAAAAAATGGTAGAGTGAACTGAAAAATCGAAAACGTTGAGCTCAAATCAATTAATAGCATTTTTTCTATTTCTATATCACATAGTACAAAAATTTCTTGCTGAGTTGCTGGAGCTTTGAAAGTACAGTCGAACCTCGTTATAACGTCCTAATTTTGTGGTCCCTTCAACAAGGAGCCCCCTTAAATCGGACCTCGTTATAACGTCAACCTCGATATAACGTCTATTTTTCACGGTCCCTTGAAAAACGTTATAACGAGGTTCGACTGTACTAATATCAAGGAAACAATGAAAACAGATTATTGCAGAAGTTCGGAAAAAAAATTGGACATAAATATTAAAAAAAGGGGAAAATGTAATTTTGAAAAAAGAGTAATCAAAAACTGTTGCAGATAAAAAATGTAACAAAAGTTTTAAAAGCTTTTTAAAATTTTTTAAGGAACGAGAGAGCGATCAGATCCGACTGATCGCAAAAGTATAATTTTGCGATAAATGAGGTCTTTTACAATAACAATGTAAAAGCCAATGTTTTTCTGTCTTCTTTGCGCATTTTTTATTTCTTAGAAGAAAACAATGACGGCAAAATTTAAACAAAGAAAAGTTTTTTTGGATCAGATGTTGCTCAAAAACAAAGAATAACAGTCACAAAAGCTTTTTTTGGGGTAATAAATAAGAGAATATCGAAAAAAAAGAATTGTGATTTTTTCTTTACATCTATGGTCGTTTGAAAAT